>VMDR010025468.1:0-14429 GCA_007922815.1 Macrotus californicus | reverse complement strand
TGTTTGAGATAATATTAGGGGCTGATACTAATAAGCTAATCACTTGAAACTTACCCATGTGTATACATGAATTCAGCAAATTATTCTAGGAAATATAACTCATGTAGACATTTTCAATATGTGTAGATGTTAAAGCCAACTATTTCCACAAAATATATTCTGAACACATGCATTATAAGTATGTTTCTTAAGAAAAGTACATTTACCATAATGTTTATGTAATTTAAAAGGAAAGCCTGTAGGTTAAATCTTTCACATCTTGCTAACACTTCCATTTGTTTTAAAGCGATAATTAATCCTTTGTTGGTAACAGACACATTATGTTTTTGTGCACCGGGATTTATGAAACAGATTTACTCTCATCCGAGCAGAAACGTCATGAGCCAGAGAACTAGCTGTGTATCATTTGACTTTCAACAAGTCTCCTCAACTCACTGCATCATAAGTTTCAGAATTTTTAATGAGGAACTAATTCAGGAATGACACATTATGGCACTGGATGGTGCATATAGTGACACCTTCTCTCAAGACCTTGGAATAAATGTCTTATAAAGGTATGCTATCCTGAAACTGACTGTGACAGCCCCTAGGGAAGTCGAATAACCCAACGGAAATAAAATTTGCATTACCTATTTCTCATTCTGGAGCCTGCAATTCTACTCATTATTAAACAGAAGCCAAAGTCTTGATAATGAGGTATAAATACTTGCCTATAAGACTCATTTGCAAGAGCACTAATTTCAAATAGGACTTAGGTATAGTTTCCTGGAATGATTTTTGAAAGTGTTTACAAAATGCCTGCCTTGTTAAAGTAGTTTTCACAGCATAATGCAGAATGAGATTTATCACCAAAGTGTGCTACCACCCATGTCTGGCTCAAGAGGAAGGCAGGCAAACTAGAAGACATAACTTCTCTCCAGACTGAACTCTGTACCCCTGGCACTCAGCACTGTTCTAAGCACTGGAAACAGAATGGTAAGCTAAGCACACACTCTTCCTAGACACCCAGTCCTCAGCTAACTCTGCCACCAAGGCAGTCAGTCACTCAGGAGTTAAGTCCTGAACAAACAGAAGAATGTGGTTCTCTCAGTTCAAAGACTGGCTGGTCCTTGATGGCTGGGGAAGAACAGGACTGGAGAGAGAAGGGTAGGAGTTCCTGGGGTAGAGGAGATGAAGGCACTTTTGACCACAGAAGGAACTCTGCAATTTTGGCTAAATTTTTCTAGTAGCAAATCAACCCTTTATACTTTCATAGGTTGTTCCATGACTCCAACATCAACAGTTAACCTTTCATATAAATTTCCTAATCTGGTGCTGATGCTAGTGTTTTTGATTTTTGAGAGGAGTTCAAGTTCACATTTACTTTTGCAATAATAATTATCGTTATAATAACACCCTTATGCACTACACACTGCAGAATGCTTCACAGAGACTTTCTGATTTAATTTTTAGAAGAGCCCCCAGGTCGAGAGCTATTACTCCAATCTGACAGATCTGGAAAGTGAGTCTTCCACAGAAAGACTGTCCTTGTGAAACAGCTAATAACTACCGGGGCCAGGATTCCGACCTCTATTCACGCTTTGTGTAAGCGATTTTGTAAATCATATCGAAGAGTGCACCTTCCCCTTAACACCTTTAGAGTTCTGTCCTAATCGAGTCTAGTTTAAAAGGGTCACAGAACTGTCCGTTTAGACCCTCTGTAATTTTTCTAACAAATTTCTCCCTCGGCCAAAGAACCTGCAAACCTGTCGGATGCATTTAAGGGGCCTTGGGGAACAGGTGAAAAGCCTTCGCGGAGATAGCCGCCTGAAATCCTGCTCCAGACCTTCTGCTCCCGGAGGGGGGGCCCCACGCACCACGTAGGCCGTGAGGACGGGGGTTCCCACGTCACTCGTCTTTCTTCGCGCCACCTGAGTTCTGGGCCTTTCGGGAGCCTCGGGCGGCCAGGCCCGCTCGCGGGACAGCGCAGCTGACCACCGCAGAAAGCGAGATCGGCCCTGGGGCCGCGCCCCGCCTGGGGGCCCAGAGTCGGGTCCACCGTCCTTGGGGAGGGGATTGGGAAAGAAAGTACGGCGGCGCGGGGCGGGGCCTGCCACCCGAAGTCCCCCAACGGGGACGTCACGGTCCCAGGTGCGTGTGCGACACGGGGCGGGAGTCACTGCCAGCCTCCTTCCTCGACCAGTTGCCCGCCCCAGCAGCTCCCGCGACCCAGGCTGTGTTTTCCCGGGGCACCCACACTTGCAGCCTCGCCTCCGGGCAGCAGTGCGGGCGCCGCGGGCGAGGAGAGGCGGGGCGGGGCGGGGGCTGCAGGCGCCGGGGAGGAGCCGAGCGCGCTCGCTGGGACCCAGCCCAGGCGGTGGTGCGGAGCGGACCGAGCGGCCGGAGGCGAGGGCGCGGCGGGGACGGGGGCGCGATGGCGCGGAACGCGGAGGGCGCCCTGCTGCTTCTCCTGGTAAGTGTGCCAACCGGGACGCGGAGCGCGGGCAGGCCAGGGCATCGGCGGGCGCCGGGCTCGCGTCCGGACCCGCCCGCTGCCGCCGGAGCCATCCCCACCCGCCCGGCTTGCCTTCTTTGTGCCTGGAGGTGGGAGAGGGCTGGCTGGGCAGGCGACGGCGAGCTCGAACCCTGGGGCTTGGGGAAAACTGCTGGGGCTGAGTTGGGTGGATTGGAACCTTTCCACATTTCAGTTCTTGCCATACCCAAAGCCCTACGCCTTTTTCTATCAATGAGCTGCTGGTGTAGCGGGCCCAGGAGCGGGACACCCGTTCCCTGGAGATCTGTGGCTTTGTTTGGAGTCCTCTCCTGCGGAAACATGGAGGCAGGTAGAGACAGCAGACGCGCCTCCTTCCAGGGTCGCTCAAGTTTTTCCTCCGGTTCCCCAGGTGCACCGGCGCACGTCACTGAGCCGCAGAAACCACAGAAATACCTGCATTATTAGACTAAAAAAAAAAGAAAGCCTTAAATGTATTTTTTTGTTTAATAAACGTTTTTGTTTAAGCCACGTTTTTAAAATCACCCACACAAAGATAGTTTTAACTTAAAGTTCACAATGTTGGTGTTTTTAAATAAGCATGTTTTTTAAAGATCTTATTTTTAGAGAGGGGGAAAGGAGGGAGAAAGAAAGGGAGAGAAACATCAATGTGTGGTTGCTCCTCACCTGCCCCCAGCTGGGGACCTAGCCCGCAAGCCAGGCATGTGCCCTGACTGGGAATCGAACTGACGACCCTTTAGTTTGCCGTCTGGCACTGAGTCCACTGAGCCACACCAGCCAGGGCTAAACTAAGCATATTTTTTTACTTTAGCAATTAAATATTTTTATTGCAATTTGGTAATAATTGCACCTTAAAAAGTGATTATAACTAACCGAAGCAGAGCAGAATTCTGGACAGAATGGTTTTTGTGTATCTAAAGGGATACAGTATTTAAAAAAGTATGTGTATATGTGCTTTGGGGGTCAGGAGTGCTGCTAGGGAGATGATTCTGGACAGGAAGTAGACATGGAGCGGGGGGAGGATGAAGGAGAAGAGGGGAGAACAGAGATTCAAAGAGACCCAGAGAACTAAGCCTGAGAAGAGAAATATTAAAAGGGATCGGGGAGGAGAGAGAGGGAAGAACAGGACTGGCAGGAAAGAGAGAGAAAGGGAAGTGAGTCTGTTAACAGGTGTGTGTGCTTGCGTGAGTGTGGGCACATTGCAGGTGGACAGCATGCTGAGCCTTTTCTATTTAAACCACCCAGACCTAGCAATAAATTCAACATCGTTGTCAGCCTTTTCTTTCAACATTGCAAACAAACCTTTTGCCTATAACCCATTATAATTGTAGGAAGCCACCATCATATCTACGTGGTCCATTGTTGACCAAACATCGATGTGTGGGCATGACTGTACACTGTAGGGTATTGGCTGTTTGCCTTTGTGATCCTATAGCTAACCAGCAGATGCAGCTTATGGTTGCTGCCCAGCATCACACACATTGCTAGCCCAGGAAAAGATCAAAATTCAGAATTTGAAGGATGGTTCCTTTTGAATGTGTATCACATTCGCACTATTGTAAGTCAGGGGCCATCTGTGTGGTCAATTCATCTGACAGAACTACTTCTTAAGGAAATAGGTCTTTTATAGAAGGGAAGAGAAATTGTAGTCTGAATGGGTCAGAGTTCAGTTGCAGATAACAATTCACTCTAGCTAGTTAAAGCAAGAAGAGATTGATTTCAGAACTTTAAGTTGATTACATAAGTGTAGGGAGGATCGGGGAAACAGGCTAAGGTTTGTGCTGTCGGTAATGACCTCAAAGCCACAGAGCAGGACCCAAGTACTTAGGGAGGGGCTGCCTCTCCTGTGAACCTGCTGCCACTCTCACAGTATGGGAGGTGCCGTGATTAGGATAATGTTGCTGCCAACTGCCAGAACCACGCCACAACTGCCAGGAACCATGGCAACTAAAAATACCTGTACCCTGCCTCTTGGCACCCATGAATCTAGTGGTGGACACTAGCGCCGTAATAAGACTGCCTCAAAAATCCAGCTACATCCACATCCAAGCTTGCTAGCAAAAACAGTAGACACATGGCTTCTGCTTTACTTCCTTCTTTCACACTTACGTAAGTACTGATTGGCTGAACCCAAATCATGTTCATAACCTTAGCTGCAAGGGAATGTGATGTGAGGGTTCAGCTTCCCTCTGCAGTTCAGAAAAACACACCAGGAGATGCTGAGTGATGCACACATAGCTACCACAGCCATATAGACTAACTCCATCTAAATGGAAAAAAGATAATTTTGTGAGTAAAGGCAGAGAATTTTTTCTCTTCAAGAGTTCTTTACTTGACATCTACCAACTCCTAAATGGTCTATAGAAAAAACTAAAAGCATCCTTAGACAGGGCTGAGAATAAATTCACTAACCTGTAACTAAAATCTAGCATTTCTTTAAATTGTAAGTGTAGGAAAGATACTACAATAGCATTAACAGTACCTGTGGCTTTGTCACAGTAGAATTCGCCAATATTTTCACATTATACTATAGTTATCTCAAAATACCATTTACTCTCATCACTAATAAATAGACTTTCCACTAGATCTTATTAGACAATATGTTGCTAATGAAGTACATGATATCACTGTATCACAACTATGGTGGGTTTTTGAAATTCTGAGAAGTATTTCAACATAATTGGATTCATTCGTAATCCAAAGGCTTTTTAAATATTATTTTATAAATTTAAAAACGTTCTGCGAAGGGGTCCATAGGCTTCACCAGGCTGCTAAAGAGGGCACTCAAGGGAGAGGTTTTTTTTATGCTTGTCTCAATTTTGCCTTGGACTGATGAAGCTTGTCCCTTAAAATCAAACCATGTTTTAAAGATTCATTGAGAGCAAATTGTACTGTGAACAGTGACATCTACTAGTGTGTTCGTTTGCTAGGGCTGCTGAAACATAGTACCAAGAATTGAGTGGCTTAAAACAGCAGAAATGTCTTGTTTTACAGTTCTGGATGCTAGAAGTCTGAAATCAGGGTGTTGCAGGGCCATTCTCCCTCTGAGACCGGTGGGTTCCCTTCCTCGTCTCTTCCTGGTGTTTGGTGGTTTTCCAGCCTTGCAGATGCTTCACTCCCATCCTCATTCTTCACGTGGAATTCTTCCTGTGCCTGTCCCTGCTGTCTCCCCTCTGTGCCGGTCTGAGTCTGTATCCAGCAGCCCCTTTTTGTACAGACACTGATCACACTAGGCCCACACCAATGACCTCAATTTTGTTGAATCTGCAAAGACCGTTTCCTAATAAGTCACATACTGAGTACTGGGGGTTAGGACTTCAACTTATCTTTTCTGGGAAGGCATAATTCAACCCAGAAATTATCGATAAAATCACAGTTATACAATGTTCTAATCTGCAACTGGATAACAGATTTTAGAATAAATTCAAGTATAAATTGGATGATAAATATTGAGGCCTATAAGAATAATCAGTTATATCCAAGAATTTTAGAATGTATAATTTCACATTTGTTTTTGTTTTTAAAAGTTAATGGGTAATTGGAAAATGGCAAGTCTTGATGGAAGTTTCTATAATTACAAACTTACAGAAAGTATTTTACAAAAAGATATGAGCTTTTTTGGTCTGAATTCTCCCTGATTATTAGAAATGCCTGGTAAGCTAAATTTAAATCCCCAAGTCTGAGATCCAGAAATATGTATTGGTAGAAACTTCCCATTAATCTCATTATGATACAGGTCTAAGAGTGACCATTACCCGTCAAAACTTTGCAAAATAGTTTATTCATGAATGAAGCTTGCAGATATTAACATGGAAAGAAATTACACATTAAATGGGAATTGGTGTTTTTAAAGCTGCCAAATTGGACTAAAAATCAGAAACCTTCACTGAAATTATTAATGACCTTTAAATCAACTTGAGCATTTCTTAATCACAGCTTTTTTTCTGTGTTTTAACGTGCCACAAATTTTAAAGGCTTATGACACTTTCAGACATAGACTTTATATATAATGAAACATTATTTTCTTAGCGAAGTTTATCTTAAAGTATCAGATAAATAGCACATATGACCTTGCACTAGTTTTGTTTATTTTAAGTTATTTTAAAAACTTATTGAGATTTTTATTATATGCAAAGTTTGGCAGTAGGGTGAAGGAAGCTGGGACACCAGGATTTATACCATAGTCTGTGGTAAGATGAGTAATGCCCACCAAAAAAATAAATTTTATAGACACTAACCACACATGACCATTGTTTAGGGGTTCCCTGGTAGAGGCTAGGGAATGTGATAGATGTGGGGAGACCACAAAAAAGTTAGACATGTTCAGCCCCTATGGTGCTAACAGTCTAGTAAACAAGCAGATGGCTACTTTCCAGATGGGCGAGGGTAGGAAGAGTAATGGTAAAACAACACGCAATGCCAAGGAGCCGACAGAGGGAGCCCCAGCATGAGCATCCCTGCCGAGATCCGACAATAATTAGGAAGTACTGAGATGACATGAACAGAAGTAGGGAGAAGAATGTTCTAGGCAAAGAGAAGAGCATATGCATAGGCCTGAAAACACAGGTGCATGGTTCCTTGGAAGACATTGAAGAGTTCATTGTAGTTGGACATAGAATATAAGACAGATTTTTATCATATGCAGAGCTTGGTGATTGGGGTGAAGGAAGCTGGAACACCAGGATTCATACCATTGTCTAATGGTCAGATGAGTAGTGCCTACAAAAAATAAAGCACAGGAGGGGGCTGTGCGGTACACACATCACAAGGAGACATATCAGACATGTGGGGGAGGCAGGGTGGGCGGCAGTGGGAGCAACAGCAGTGGTTGGGAAGATGCTGCCCTTAGGACGGGGCACGTGCAACCCCTGCCTACCCTGGAGCCGCAGTTCCCTGCTCTGTCTTGTCTGTATCTTGTCTGGTATCTTTCCTCCCTCCGCCAAGGGTTCCCACGGGATCTAAACGGAACATTTCTACAGTCCGTGCTCTAGAATCACATTCTTCTAGCCACTCAGACTTGAAATGTTGTACCCTCTCACCCCTTCTCCTGTCCCCCCCCCCCCAAGGGCACTGCCAAAGACTGAAGCTGGCCGCATGAAGACTCTTCCTCCCACCCAGCCACCTCGGCGCCAGTACCTTTGGCCACCCTTATTACACCTCTGCCATATTACTGTCCTCTGCCTTTCATCTTACACAGGACTGCCGGGAAATCTTTGTGAAGGTCTAGTGTTGTGAAGGTCTGGTATTCCCAGTCAGAAGCTGTCAACGACTCCCCATTCCTTTTAAAATTGGTGAAAATCCCTAGCCCAACCTTTTCTCTTTATTTTTATTTGCCACCATCACATAGTCTAGATACAAAACTGCAAGAATTCTTTTTCTGGGCCCTCATCCTCCAGGTTCTGGCACACGCTGCCTTTGATGACTTTGAAGACTTCTCTGTCTGCCTATGTGGGAGGTGGAGGCGAAGTCTCGACATCAAAGGCGGCGTGTGCCAGAAGCTGACGCAGATTCCAGTCTCCAAGGCCAAGGACGTTGCCACCTCCTGCCCTGAACCTCTCCTCATTTCCCTAGCAGGAAGTAACTTCTGCCCTTTCAAAGCTCCCGAGAACTGTTTCTGCAGCTGTCATTCACACAGTTCAGTTCTTCTACCTCATATGACAGTAGTATATGTATACTGTATGTCTCTTACTAATGTAGGCTGCTTCAGAGCAGGATCTGCCTATCATTTATATATAAACTATTGGACACAGAAATAGTTTTTAAAATTTTAAGAGTTAAAAGTATCTATGTTTAGAGAAGCTAGAATCATAATCCAAATTTTATTTATTCACAAGAAATATTTAATGCCCAGACAGGTTGAGTGATAAATGTTTGTTTGATTTTAATACATTCATCAGTTACTACTATGCCTTTACTACGTGCCAAACAGTTTTCTCGGTGCTCATGCACTTGTCTCGTGGTCGGGGAGCTTACAGTGAGGGAAGAGAACTTACTTTTTTGTGTGTGCACCCGCTGAGTGCCAGTCACTGGATTTAGTGACTGTTACTAGTGCACCAAGCAGGTAGAACCCAGGTCCCCCCACACCACATGCCTCTTGTCAATCCACCGGCGTCACTGTGACCTCCTTTTACAGCACTTCTCTGTGGTTTGTCGTCAGTGAGGACTCAACTTCTGGGACCAGATAGTCAGTTTAGTTTCATTACAAGTTAGAACACCAGAAAGGAAAAGAGAAGTGTAAATTAAGATTTGTCTGGTTTCACAGGTGTAGTCCTACAAAAGAACTCATACTGATTTCAAAACGCCATTGGCCTTCGCTGTGTTCAGGTGTGTCACCCACTTATTCGAGCCCAATTGAAAATGCCTGTGTCCACTGTCCACCTGGCAGTCAACTATTGGCCAATTTCTAGTGGCTCCTGAAGTTTGCCTCCTTGATAAACCAGTGCCATCTAACGGTGAAAAGGGACAGTCCAAAGCTCTCTTTCTTAAATTGGGGCAGAGGGCGGGGCAGGGAGAGGGGGGCTCTACCTGTTTTTCTTCATTCTATTTTTATTTTTTTAAGTGTAATTTTCAGAATATATTGCAGCAAAAATGTGGCAACAGCCTATCAGTTTTGTCTATTAAATTATATGAGATGAATTCTAGAGATTTACTTATGTTTTTCCTGATTCCAAAAAAAACATACTAATAAAATGGTAAAATATTTCAAAAAAAAAATGCTCAGGGTCGGCCCTGGCTGGGTAGCTCAGTTGGTTAGAGTATCATCCAGATATTCCAGGCTTGGGAGTTCAATCCCCAGTCAGGGCCCATACAGGAAGCAACCCATGAATGCATAAATAAGTAGAACAACAAAATTGATGCCCGCCCCCAAAATCAGTAAGTAAAAACAAATCTTGAAATGCTAGAAGAAGCAATAAGAACCAAGTAAAAACATTGTGTTTCTTATTCAGTTTATGAATTAGCCAGTCTCTCTTCTTTCCTTTCCTTTGATACTCTGTGATTTTACACATCGGTTTTTAAAAGTGATCCCGGACCAGCAGCATCAGCATTACTAGGAAACTTGTTGGAAATACAGATTCTCCTACCCCACCCCGGACCTGCTGAGTCAGAAACTCTCGGGTCGGGCCAGCAACCTGGGTTTTAACCAGGCGATTCTAATCGCACCTCTGTTAACATCCCTATTGGAAATTAACTGGGAGTAGAAAAGAAGATTTGATGTTAAAAAGCTTACTTTTAACTCCTTTTTGGAAGTCCGAGTAACTACTTATGTGATATTTTTTTAAAATGTTTTAAGGGCCAAAGAAATCAACACCTAAATACAGTAATGTTGACTTTTCTGGGCCTTCAGTTTATTTTTCTCTGTTTCTTCCACCAAAGGATAAATAGAAGCTTTCTGTGATTACACAAAACTCAACCTGAAGTTAGAAGTACGTGATCTAACTGCTCATCTGTAGCACAGCATTGCTAAATCCGTATTTTAAAATTCATTGAGGCAATAAATGCTTTCAAAGAAAATATCTTCCTCTTTAAATCTAATTTCAGTATGACTCACCCAAAATCATACCTTTTGCATTAAGATTAGCCCAAACATCTGAAGAGAAGGTGAAAGATTTTGTTAAATCACATAATGTATTGCAGTTAGACTAAAAAGTATGTAGTTTTGCTATCTAAACTGCAAATTCAGAGTTCAAAACAAAGTTCAAAATGCAGCTTTTCTTGGCTGAGTGTTTTTCTGAAGTGGCAGCTGGGAAAACAAAAATGTATTTGTTTAGCTTGGCTGTTGAGTGTGGCGTCTCTATGAATCATACTTACCTGTGAATCATCTATAAGGTGGATTTTTTAAGTTGAGATTTTCTAAATAAGTTACAACATTAAGTGTAAAATAAGAAATTTTGTAGATTCCCTCCTCAAGGACTTATCAGCCAGGAGGAGCTGCCCCTCATATGACCTGGATTCTGCTTTTTAAACTCAGAAGGCGACTTCGGAACAGGAAGTAATTACTAAAGGTGCTGACCTTGAGAACAAAGAGTGCATTGATGGATTGTATTTTTGCGGTGACCTTTGACCTTCCCTCCTGCCTCCTCCAAAACCAATTATTTTCTTGCCAGTTACCAGAAAGGCCAGTTGTTACAAGATGCCTAGGATTCAAGGGTAGATTTTTTTTTTTTTTTTTTAATTTTTAATTGGGAATGCTTTTGAAGGATTCATCTGGTCCATCTTCCAGTCTTTGGATATAGAGACTAAAAGCTTACTTTGCCTCTTCAGTCTTAGAGTAATGCTGCATGTGAATTTTTCTGTCACCAAGTTCCTTGTGAGAAAAAAACAGTTACAGATTTCATACTTGGGAAAAACCGTAGCTATTATCTTGTCCAACCCTCCTTCCAATGCTGGAAACCCGTTTACAGGAGGCCATTGAGACATACAGAGCTGGAAATCCTCCTAGGGAAGTGGGAAGGAGGGGAATGGAGAGCAGAGACAGAGGGTGTCACTGGTTTCATATATATTGCCTGCAGTAGGCCACCAGTTTGGACATTTACATAAACCCTCAGGGTCCTGGGGCGCTACAAGCCTAGTTATTACAGTAATTTCCAGTCAGAGAAACCTGGTCTAAATTAGGGTTTCTCAGTCCTGGCACTTTGCCCTTTGGAACCAGAAAATGCTCTGGGGAGGGGGGAAGACTGCCTTGTGTGCTGTAGACCAGCAGCATCTCTGGCTCTACCCATCAGATGCCAGTGGCTCTCACCCCCCCACCCCCATCCCCATCCCCACGTCCCCACCCTTTACTAGACAACCAGAAAGTCCCTAGACATGACTGGATATCCCCAGTGAGGGGGTGGGGGCATGCAAAATCTCTAGCGGAAAACCACTTTTCCAAACTAACAATGTGTTTTACATGATACAGAGTCCCAAGGAAACATCCAAATTATGTACTTTAGAAAAAAGTAGTTAAGATCTTAACATTTTTAAATCAAATAAAGAGTTCCACAATTGACAGAATGTTAGTACAATTCTCTTGTGTTTTTTGTGCAATGGATGTAGAGCAAATAGTTCATCCTGCCTTATTAAGTGACTATGAAACAAATTATTGCAGTAAGTGCCTTACAAAAACAAATAGGACTATTAGGTAGATTCCAAGATGCCCTCAGCTTTACGAGGCACACAGGTTTTTGTAACTTTTCAGTATAACATACAGAAAAGTACACATCTCACAAGCGTGCGAAATTACCGGATTTTCACAAACTGAACACCCTATAACCAGCAACTAGATTAAGAAACAAGAGTACCGGCACCCCAAAAGCTGTGACATTGACTCACTTTCCTCTGTCAGCACCAACCTTGATCACGCTGCAGTTGTCCCCCCTCCATGCCCTGGCTGCCCCCTTCACAGGGCTCTCTCTGACTTGCTCTCCCTCCTTCCATTCAGGTCTCTGCAGATACGCCCTCTTTTAAGAGCCTCCTCACAGTCCTAACTTACTCTCCCCTGCCCCTGCTTCAGTTTTCCTTACAGCTCTACAACAATCTGTTGTCTATCTGCCCAACACCTCAGAACATCCTATCACTGGTCATATTGTATCTCCCCAACACCTCAGAACATCCTATCACTGGTCATATTGTATCTCCCCAACACCTCAGAACATTCTATCACTGGGCATATTGTATCTTCCCAACACCTCAGAACATCCTATCACTGGTCATATTGTGTCTCCCCAACTCCTCAGAACATTCTATCACTGAGCATATTGTGGGAGCTCAGGAAAGCCAGGGAGCTCATATGAAAGGCATGAATGAATAAATCCAAATTTCAGAAATTTTAAGATGAAGAAAGTGCAAGTCTTGGAATTGAGGATATACCATCATAATTCTGTTTACTGAGTGCATACTATGTGCCAGACATTTGCAATAAAAACAATTACACATTATTTCTTTTAATTTGCATAATAACCATGCCAAGTGGGCATATAAGTTAAGTTGCCTTCAGATATAAGTGACAAAACCCAACTAAAAGTGGATTAAATAAAAAGAATATTGAATATCCAAAGAAATGGATCAGAGGTGGGGTGGCTCCAGATTTAACCACTTCTGTAACTCAGAGATGTTACAGCCCAGTTTGAATTCTCAGCTGTTTTATTAGCTTTGTCCTCATGGTCACAGATGGCTGTAGCCATCCCAAAAGGCGCATCCTTGCTCAATAATGTCCAGAAGCAGGTGGAGAGGAGCTTTAGACATGCTCTTATCAGTAAGGATAATTTTTTGCAGACTCCCCTGACATCTCCTTGGCCAAAATTCTGTTAGATATTGTTATGAACACTGTATTCTCTCCAAATTCATATGTAGAATCCTTAAATCTCAATTTGATAGTATTTGGAGGTGGGGCCTTCGGGAGGTTTAGATTTAGATGAGGTCAGGAAGTTTGGAATCCTATGTATGATAGGGATACAATAAGAGACAAAGATAAGACAAAAATGTGATTTGTGGTCTGAAAGCACACACTTTTGAGAATAAAAGGGTTGCTAACAGAGGATGCCCCTGCACCGCAGGTGTCATCCGGATTCTCTTGGGAAAGTGGAAATGTATATGGTCACCCTAGAAACACACATGGACACCCTGGAAACCAACACCCACCCTGTGGAGGGAGTCGCTGTTGGAGAGCATGGTTGTGTGATGAATCCAGTCAGCCATTGGGGTTCTCTCGATCAGTCAGTACAGGATCAGAATCGAAGAGAATAGTTAATAGTTAGGCATAGAAAGTTGGGGGAAGGTGAGGCAGGAGTATTAGAAGGTTGGGAGAATGAGGGATCTCTGAGTGACTGACAGTATCTGTGAATGGCTGGCGCTAATCTGATTACTAGCATTGTGCAGTAGCGTAGTTTGCAGTGATGGATGTCTGCAATGTCTCCAGCCACTTACCTCACGTGGCTATTGAGCAAATGAACTTTTCATTACAAATAATTTCAGTGTAAGTGTAAATAGCCACCTGCAGCCACCGTGTTAGAAAACGATGGTTTGGATGAAGCCAAGAGAAAAGTGAAGCGAAAGTCAGAAGGCAGGATAGGGGTTTGTAGTACAGAGTAAACATAACCATTTTTAGTTCTGTGTCATGACGAAGTTCAAAATGTGACAGTGCTTGATAAGACCAAAGAAAAGGGTTGGTGGGACTGAGGACGGTGAAGAATGAAGTCTGGATGTGCGTAGTTGTGGGCGTGGCCCGTAGGGGGTGATGGGCGACGGGGTGGTTGGAGGCCTCGCACACTAAAGGCCTTGAGGAAAGGTCAGTGGGTTCCCCGAGAACATGAGATGAAAACCACAAGGTAAAGAGAAAAGCGTGAGGGATTGGCCAAGATTTCAACCGGAGAGCTTTGGGTTGTGGTTTTCGGATCCTGCTTGTGTTCCAAGTTTCCTGGAGAAGGCACTAGGGATCAAAAAGAATGCAGATTCCTCGTTAGCCCTGGTCATGGCAAGGAGGCAAAGGGGAAGTTTAAAATTTGTTTCCTTTGGACAAAGGAGAATGGTAGTGGTTAAACCTTTTTTTTATCGGTTTTAATGTCTATACTATCCTAGGTTATTCATTGTCAAAATGTTTAAACTGAAGTGGGTGGTAAATTGTATTTAACAATAAATAATTTTATTTTTCAGATCTGCTTTTACTTTGGAAATGCACTCCATTTAGAGGTAAGGAACAAAGGGAATTATTTCTGTCTTTTGGACTCAGGCTTCTTTTGTGGAAGACAACAAGGGTGTGCCTCAGCCAGGTGAAAAATGCACACTCCCTTGGAACCAGATGTTCCCACTCAAACAAGTGCACAGGAGCATATATCAAGGGACGTGAATACACCATTTTGGGAGCAGTCTGTCCACCAATAAGAGAATGATACAACAATTTATGGTACATGCAAGAGTGTCTGTGATGAGGTACTGAATGAAAACTCAAGGGGCAAGATGA
>VMDR010025467.1:0-14451 GCA_007922815.1 Macrotus californicus | reverse complement strand
TTAAAACAAAACCAACAAATTTAACAAACACACTGACCAAGAAAAACAAAAAGAGAGGAAACACAAATTACTAATAGCAGGGATAGAAGAAAGGACATCATACAGACCCTACAGATATTCCAAAGCTAATTAGGAAATATCACAGACAACTTAACTCCCACAGTGTGATGTTTGATGAAATAAAGCAATTGCTCAAAACACATAAACTACCAAAGCTCACTAAAAAATAAATAGTCTAAATAGTCACATATCTATTGAAGAAATTTCATTCATAGTTAAAACCTGCTAGCAATTAAAATCCAAGACCAAATGGTTTCACTGATGAATTTTACTCAAATTTGAATTTAACAAAACCAGTTCCGCACAATCTCAGTCAGACAATTGTAGAAGATAAGATACCCCTCATTCATTTTCTGAGGCCAGCATTACTTTTCCATAAAAATGAAATAAAAGACTTTACCAAAAAAAGAAAATTATGAACTCATATGCTTCAGAAACATAGCCCCCAAGAAAGTATTAGCAAATTAAAGTCACCAATAAATAAAATGAAAAATATGTCATGAACAAGTGGTCTAATATTTAAAATTCAATCATTGTCACTGATCATAGCAATAAACTATAGGAGAAAAACTATATAATCATCTTAATAGAGACAGAAAATCACTCGATATAATTAAACATCCATTCTTGATCAAATCTCTCAGCAAGCAGGTATTAAAGGGAACTTAATACAGTGCTTTTTCTTCACTTGATAAAAGGCGTCTACAAAGCCTCCTGACAACATCACACTTCATATGGGAAGACTAAATTCATTTCTCTTAGGATTTGGAACAGATCAAGGATGTCTGCGTCCACCAGTCCTATGTGTCTTCGTACTGGTGGTCCCAGCCAGTGCAATAGTCAAGAAAAAATTATAAAAATGTGATCTATTGAAATCATAGAATGTAGCAAAAGTGTTTTTGTAGTATTAAGTATCCAGTTTTAAAAATTAGGGGAAATTACTGATGAAACTAAATAAAGAAGAAGAAAAAGAGAAAATATCAAAACTTATTGAAACATACAAGAGAGAGGTTCAACCAAGGCAAATATGGTTCATGGATATAATGATAATATTGAAAAAACATCGGCAAGACTAACAAGAAGAAAATGGGAAAGGCACAGATAAAAAATAATAGGGATTAAAAAGTGGGGACAATGGCAAATACTACAGATTTTTTTTTGAATAGGAGGATAGTAAAAATAATTATTTCCTCATACATTTTAAAACTTTGAAGAAATGGGCATATTTCTAAAAAAACATAAATTCACTTACTAAAGCTTCCATGAGGTGTCAGAGACAGCCTATTTAAATAATTCTATAACCACTCAAGTAACTGAACCAGTAGTTGTTAATTTTCCACAGTAACAAAATAAAAGAAGCAAATGAATATTAACAGAATTTCAGACAATAAAGAATTTTAGTTTTATACCAACTATTACAAATAATAGAAAAATAAGGAATGCTCCATAATGAAACCTGACAAGAACAATATGAGGGGAAAAAGAAAATTACAGGGTCATCATACTCAATACCATACATGTAAAAACTCTTAAAATATAAGCAACTTGAGTCTAGGAATGTATTAAAAATTCTTATACAGTAGCCCCCCTTTTATTGTTGGGGGGTATGTCCCAAGAACCCCAGTCAGTGCCTGAAACCACTGATAGTATGAAGCCTTTTATATAATGTTTTTTCCTATATTACATGCCTATGGTAAAGTTTTATTTATAAAATAGGCACAGTAACATATTAACAATAATAACTAATATTAAAATAAAACAATTATAATAACATAATAAAACTTATATGAATGTCTCTCAGGATATCTTATGGTACTGTACTCACCCCCCTGATAGTAATGATGGTGATGATGATGATGATAATGTGAGATGCTACAAGGATACATGATGAGACACACTGAAGGGAATGATGTAGGCATCGTGACGTAGTGTAAGGCCCTTAAGATCTTGCACGGCTTAACTACAGAGGATACACTTTGAGAAATGCATTTTTAGGCGGTTTGTCCTTGTGCCAACATCATAAAGTGAACTTACGTAAACCTGGATTGTGTAGCCCAGCGCTGTAAGTGTATGTGCTACATCTTTATGTGACAATAGGTTTGTTTACATCAGCATTGGCACACAAACATGAGTAAGTCCTTTCACTGCTACAACCAGCTTTCCAGGGAGGTGTCTGAGGGGTATGGCTTCTGGCCCATGGGCCGATGGCACCGCCTGGACTGTGCCCAGGCCCAGTGGTGGAGGGATGACAGAGGAGTAAGGGGAGGCATGGTGGAGGGAAGAAAGGAAGGAGAGAAAATGAGCTCCAGAAAAAAGTCAGGTGGCCACCTCACAGACATTCTCCAGGTCCTGCAGGTGCTACATTATGTGACTACCATGTCACTATGCAACTGGAATTTGTCAGCTCCATTATAATCTCATGGGACCACCATCCTACAGCCATTGACAGAAGCAGTCTTCTGGGCTGGCTCACGGCTATGCTGACCTTCCCACAATATTCAGCAGGAGGATCTCTAAGCCAGGGTGATGTCATGTCTTCCTCCCACAAACAAATTTAATGCCTTTTCCATCTTAAGTAAGCCCTCATCACACACCTGGCCATAACATTTGCGGTCTGAGGTGCAACAGCAAAACTAGCATGAATTTATTTTTTCTTCTTCTTAATTTCAAGGATAAAAGATTCATTTTTACCATATGAGTAGATCTTAGCAACCTCAGCATACAATTTTTTCTTTTATTATTAAGTCAAAACTTTTACCTTTTCACTTGACAGAAACACTTTGCAGCTTCTCTTTGGCACATCTGAATTGCCATCAGCACTCCTTGTGCGCCTTGGGGCCATTACTAAGTACAATAACGGTTCCTTGAGTATAAGCACCATGATACCTCAATAGTGGATCTGATCATTGAGATGGCTACTTATGTGATTAAAGGGTGGTGGGGGAGGGGGGCGATGCCTACAGTGTGTAGCTGCTAGACAAAGGGATGAGTCAAGTCCTGGGCGGAATGTTCCCAGAATTCATCATGCTGTCCAGAATGGCGAGCGACTTAAAACTCATGAATTTTTTTTTTATTTCTGGAGTCTTCCATTTAATATTTTTGAACTGCCATTGAGCATGGGAAACTGAAACCTCAGAAAATGAAAGTGCAGATAAGGGGGATTATGAACAGCTTGTGTGAGAGGTAGAGGTAAATTTTCCCAGCCTGATCTCCTCAGGATGTATTTCCAAAGAGAAAGAAACTGGCCTCCTGCAAAACTGACCTCCTGCAGAGTGCCATGGGGAGCCATGTGGGCCCCGTGCTTAAGAGAGAACATCTTGGTTAGCCCCAAGACTTGCACTCCAGCCACCTCACCCCCACTGTGACATTGTGTTTTACCATAAGAACTATATATCTGTTTTTTGTCCCAATTGTTGGCAGAGCTCCTAAAACCCTTGGAAATTCCTAAATAATAAGAGGGATAATGGTGTCTTTTGTTATGTTAGTAAGGTGACTTTTGGAAAGCATCTAAGGAGAGAAGCTGGTTGCCAAAAGTAACAGGTACTTTGAGGGTTGGAACTTTCAGCACCTCCTCTCTGATTTCTGAAAAGAGGAGAGGGGCTGGAGGTTGGATAGATTGTCAATAGCCAATGATTTTGTCAGTCATACCTATGAAAGAAGTTTGTATAAAAGCCCAAAAGGTTCAGAGTTTCCAGGTTAGTGAACATGTGGAAATTTGGGCAGAGAAGTACCCTTGGAGAGGGAGGGTCTGGAAGCTCAGCACACTACCCACATACCTTGTCTATGTATCTCTTCAATCTCCTTGCTCTTGAATTACATCTTTTTATAATAAACTGATGACCTAGTAAGTAAAATGTTTTTTTTTTCTGAGTTCTGTGAGCCACTCTAACAACTTAATTGAACCCAATGAAGGGGCTGTTGAAACCTCTGATCTATAGCCAGTCAGTCTGAAGCAAAGATGACATCCAAGGAAACAACCTGGACTTGCAATTGTCCTTTTAAGTGGTGGTGGGGGGCAGGGAAGGGAGTACTCATGAAGAACTGAGCCCTTAATTTGTGGAATTTGACCCTGTCTCCAAGTAAAAAGTGTCAGTTTGAGTTAAATTATAGAGCATAAAGCTGATGTTGAGAATTGCTCGGTGGTGTGGGGAAAGCCTGCACACACACATCGTAGTTAGATGCAGAATCTTAACTCATAATGCCCGGAATAGGTTGGCTCTCAAACCATGAATACTGATGTGGTGACTCCTGGCTTGCAAAACCAGAAAGCTGCAACCCAAAGCTAGAATCCCAGTCCATATTGCAGTAGGGAGAGCTGGCTTCTCCTTCTTCCCTAAACCATAAATGCTGAGCTGATTACTAGGGGTGGAGCAAAGTTTCTGTTACAGTATATTACATTTGCATACTGAAATGTAATTACCCCCAATGTGATAGTATTTGGAGATAGGGCCTTTGGGAAGTAATGAGGTCCTGTCTTTACAAGAGAAAGAGCCCAGAGCTTGCTCTTTCCTGACCGCGTGAGGACACAAAAGAAGACAGCTATCTGTAGACCAGGAAGAGCTCCTTCAGCAGAACCTGACCATATTGCCAGCCTCCACAATTGTGAGAAATAAATTTCAGTCTATGGTATTTTGTTATGGCAGCCCAAGTAGACTGAGACAGTAAGGAAACGAAGGAGTGTAACCAAATGCAGGTTTGGGTGCCTGCCATAGCAATAGCCAAACTCCTGAGACAGGTGCTGGTGAAAAGGAAAGCATTGTATTCAGATGCTAGCAATCTGAGAAGATGAGGGACTCTTGTATCAAAGCCCATCTTAATATCTCATTGCAGACAGAGGTTTTCGAAAGTAGGAAGAGGGAAAGCAGAACAGAAAGATTAAGGGGGAGGATGCTGAAAAGTTCTGGGTGTGCAAACCAGCACAGTGCATTCTGACAAGGGTCTCAAAACTGGTCAGTGATGGTCTGGTGTGCATCATCTTGGTTTTCCTCATCCTGGTTTTACATCATCCTGGTTTTACGGTTGAAGGTCAGAAAATCTTCCAGAGCTGAGATGACTAATGGTTGGAGTCTGTATCTTTCGGAGTTAGTTTCTACGATTCTTATACAAACATACTGTTTACCTACAAGCTACATATTAGTCAGAGTCAACATGTACCGAAAAAATGTCAAAAGAATGGTGGGGTGGGTTACAATACCCCACTGTTACAACTTCCCAACGTCATAGGGGGATTTTGATTCACCTTCTATTGGTAGAATGTGCTGCTTAAAAGCCTAATGAGTTCTCTTCCAAGACTACTAGGCATAGCTGTTCCTTCAACAAATGTTGAGAGAACCCCCGATTGAACCACTTTTGAATTCCCCTTGACTCAGATTTGATGATGCATATTGATATCAATAAAGCTACTGATTTATCCTAGAATTAAATAAAGAAAAACAGAGACAATTTCCATGTGTTTTTTAAAAAAATATTTTAATGGTGTTGGGGGAGGGGGTGGATATCTTTAACAATTTATTTCAAATTCAAAATAATCTGGATGCATTTTTTTTCACATTTTCAGTTTTTTCCCCCACTGAAGAGTTTCTCATTCATTATGTAATAGGCAGTTGGATAGGCCAGGTGCAGAGGGTCACCAGGGCAGAGAGCCCTGGGTGCCTAGCAGCAGGCAAAACTATAAGCCTTTGCATGGCCACTCCCTTAGGCATTAACCCCTGGAAGATGACATCTAGGCTTCAGCTGTGTTTCAGCTCCAGGCCCAGAGAAGCAGCAACATCAGATGGAGTGATGCCATGGCTGATGTCAGGACCAGCTGTAATGACTGATGACCCCCTGGCACCAACGAATCAATGAAGACCACAAGTAGAGAGACACACCTGGAGAGTTGATGTTCTATTGGGATTCTCCCCTGAGGCCACCAGAAAGAAGCCGTTGGAACTGGAACCCAGTGCAGCTCTCTGTAGTAAGTATGCTCAAACCTTTCCCCACCCTCTTCCTTCCCCAGGAAGCTCGCCCCCTCCTCAGCATATCTGAATCTTTTTCCCTACTTCCCCACAAGTTGCATTGTCTTTGTCTCTCTCTTTCTCCTAAGCTCCAAGGGCCCTTCGTTTGCCTCTGTAACTTGTTTCCTGAGCCCATTTCTTCTACAACTCACTTCTTCTACCTTTGTGACTTTCTAAATAAACTTTCCCTTATAGTTTGAGTCTTAACTCTGAATTCTTTCTTAGCCAGAACTGAAGTACCTAGGTTACTGAACCAAGGCCTGGTCTGACATTTTTTTTCATTATTCATTAGAGTGTAGAGGAATTGAGTTAGATCTACCCCATATTCTATTTAAATCATGTCACCAGGTGATCTGCAGAGTCCCTTGTTTTCTAGCTGACTAGGGTCATTTTCCAGTGTAGACCCTCTAGTACTAATAAATTACTACCCTGTGATAGCTACCTATGGAAGTTCTGCAACAAATAAGGTAAAAGATGTTTTTATTCTTTTAACCCCTGTTATATAAATAATACAAATTATAACACAAATGCCACATCCAGCAAACACCAAATACAGCAAGGCAAAAGGTACAGAATGCATAGCATTTGGTTTCAAATATGTCATCTCTTTTGAATAGACCTAGCTCTACCTCATTATTTAAACATCAGACCTCAGAGTTTAAGTACTGTGTTACTGTCAGAGCCCCGAGAATTGACTTGCTGTACTTCTCTTAGCCTGGACTACACTATAGTCCTCAAGCTGCTCAAGAAGTGGGCGTCTTGTCTATTTATATCTAGACAATCTCATTGCAGAGTAAAAACTGAAACAAAACAACTTACACCAGAGGAACTGTCGTGCAGCTACCTGCAGAAGTACACAAAAGCTGCAAAGTAAAACACACTTTATTGGTCTGCTGAAGCTGAAATCTTGAAGGTACTGTGCTGAGGAAAATCAAATATAGATGTATATGTAAATTTTATATGTAGATATATTTATATATACACACATGCACACATATAGACATTTAAATAAAATAACAAATCAGTTAGGCTTCTTGCTGCTTGAATTATGAAATACTGTGTCACTAAGGCGAATGTTTTCAATGTTCAGCTGAAGCCTATTTCTGGGGTCCCCTGCAAATGGGGCCATGCCAGCTGCATTAAGGCGCTGGCCATTGCTCTTCCCACGCTACTTTGGGGCAGCACAGAGCAAGCCCCTTTCTCTTCCATGGTAGGAGGGGCTTGTGATGCCACTGTGGCACATATGTTTCCAATTAATCTCCTGCTAGGCTATCTGATTGAATTACACAATCGCTGAAATGTTTTAAAGGCTTAGCTAATTTGAAGCATAGCCATAGGTTAAACACTGTTGGACCCTCAAACACAAAATATATGTTTAACATAAACAATTCATTTCACAGACACAAACGAGACAAATGAGGTGCTATAATAAAGGGATGTAAATGCCTTTGTCTTATTTTGCCCTTATACCCAAAACATTATAGTGCCTATTTGTTAATACCAAAAATAAGATACAAGGAGAAATTTCCATTTATTACAGTATAGACAAACAATCTGAATAATTCAGGCTGTGTTTACAGAGCACAAAGTGAAGTTCAGATTTCATAAATATTCATGATTAGTGTGGGTAAGCAGTCCAGATAATTCAGAAACCACCCTATCCCTGAACAGTTCAATCTGCTAGTGTAGAGGGAACCTATTTATCAGATAATTATGATATCTCCACTTTTCCACTAAAGAGAGAAACAAAGAGGAGAAAATACCTTCTTGTTGTTTTTAACCTTAATTCAGTTTGTTGTTTCAATTTGGTTGTGTAGAGATTATGTAGATTTGGTCATAGAAGGAGATTATTCAGCCTCCCCAGACTTGGCCCATATTTGAAACATGGTGTCTCTCGCTTATTCCATTTTCTTTCTGCTGTTTGCATGGGCACTTAGGTCTTTGCTCCCTGTGATTTCATCTAGTTAGGTTACATAGCACTTGGTGAAAATGTTACTCAGAAGGCAGTAACACTCTCTACTTTGGGAAATGAATGGTTTTCTTTACGAGGACATGCCAGGGAAATAGGTCTGTTTGCAATTATAAGCACAATTGAGGAGGGTTAAGAGAATGACAGCTAACAACGTAACCAAACGCAGATCTGGCTGCCTGCTGGGTTAAAAGCCAGATGCCGGCCATCTGGAAAATGGGAGACTCTGGTCTCAAAGCCCATGTCCCCGGGAAGATGAGCAAGTCATGTCTCAAAGCTCACCTCCCCCATCTCTGTGGAGGCAGCAGTTTTTATGAGGAGGGAGGGGAACTGAACAAAGAGATCAAGGAACAGGGTTGAAACGTATTCTACGTGCAGACAAGCACAGTCCATTTCAGTAAGGCAAGTGATGGTGCAGGGTGAATCATCTTGGCTTTGAGTAATCCTGGCTGCATGGTTGAAGGTCAGCAAGTTTCCTGGAGTTGATGCTTGAAGGTCGGAGTCTGTATGTTTTGAAGTTCATTCCTAGGATTCTTATGTGATTTCTGTACAAGGTACACATTAGTCAGTCAGCACTTATAGAAGTGATGCCAGATGAATGGTAGAGTGGGTTAGAACTCCCCACTGTTAAAATTTTCCACTGTTACTCTAAGATTTAGGCAAACTTTCTTTTAAAAACCCTGTTCTACTGATCTCCACAGCTTATTTTAATAAATGTCTTTAGTAGCTAGAAAACAGCTATACAAGGCAAGGGACCAATGAAAAAATTATTGATGGAAAACAATAAAAAGGAAATTTTTTAACACGGTAATGAAAAATAAGAGCTACGAATGCAGTTCTCATGTTCAAACCTTGTGTTACGTTTTGAATGTATCAATCAATGAGCATTGGTCTCAGATGGAAACCTTGACATTCTAGAAAGCCTCAATTTTATGATGCTTTTCTTCAAAACCTTGTGAGGTTCACAAGTATATCCCCTGTTTGAACTAGTATTTCTTGAGAGCCTGTTGCCACAACAGGACAAATGTAGACAGTGTGATACTTTATGGTGGGTCAGAGCTTTCAAAGAGCTCTTGGCCCCCCGAGGCAGCAAAGCGGACAGATGTGCAGGCAGAGCTGCAGGCCTTCCTCCCCCGTCTGTTTGCGCACCAGAGTTATGGAACTCTGCCGCGGCTTCCCAGGAGCAAGCCTGGCTAAGCCTCTAATACCCATTTCCTTGCCAGAAGAAAGTCCACTTGTTTGTCTGGGCTTCACCTCTTAAGCAGTCAGAACAGGGCTCCCGAACAGATTTATAAGAAGGACATCTATTTTATTTCACAAAAGTCAAAATTGCTGTTTGAAGTTGGTAGTGAAAAGAGCAAAAAGGAGGCAAGTGAAGACAACTAGAAAAATAAACTAGAGCCCTATATAGCATAGCGCCTGGGAGACTGGAAAATATGTGGAAAGCCCCTTGAGGTCGGAGACTATTTCTTATTTGAATTTGTCATTACTGCACCTAGTACAGGGCGGTGACACATTCCCACCCCTCTGCCCATCTTTCCTTTCACCACCTTTCTCTTTCTCACCCCTCAGGGCAGAGATGTTGCTCATGTATTTAGTCTGAGTTTACAGCATTGACGGGGTCATATTGATCAGCAGATGTGGTCACTGATCATACTCATTTGCAGGGTAGGAAGCTAAAGGGACCAAGAACAGTGAGCTCTAACCGAAAATCTAGAAGGGAGCAGTCAATGGCTTGAAGCCTGGGAGGTAAATGTTTCAAATGACAGCAAGCAGTATAGTCACACCGGCTGGATATGGACCTCTGGCCAGGTCCATGGAATCACTGATGGAAGTATGTTTTGAGTATATAGATTCTCTATTTTAATATGGAAAGATCAACTTGGAAAATAATGTTTCATTCTTGGATTTGTTGCAAATATACCTATAAATGTCAGAAACAAATGCTTCACTAATCTTTTAATTCATTAATTAAAAAAATGTTTTTCAGGAGCCTGTTTCACCCATTTTTTCATTCCCGTATATGTTCGGCATGCTTTGTAATACTCTGCAGAGACATCAAGCTAGACTCTGTAGCTGCTCTCAGACAGAGCTAGTTCTCGGGAGCACTGCATCACACGGTACTTCACACCCAAAAGCAAACCACCCTGGCTTTAACGCTCTGTTGTCACTGTCTGAAAATTTGTATAGTTTTTAAATAAGGAGCCTCATATTTTTATCTTCCGCTGGGCCCCGCAAATTAGAACTGGTCCTGCTCTCAGAGTCAGGATGAGGAGATTCAAGTAGCATTGTCAGAAGGTCGAGGGACCACGGTTCAAACATTCTTTAAAAAGGCAGTGAATAGTAAAGACAATTAGTCCGTACGGTTTTCTTGAATCTCAGTATTCAGAAGCTGGTACATCCTGGGATTTAGCCAGGGATCAGGTAAGCCAGCTATGAAGTGTGAGAACCAGGAAGTGAGCAGAAAAGAGACTGACCTAAGGGTAAGGCCAGACTCCCAAATATGAACCAAGAACATATTTGAGTCTTTAAAATTAGTATGGAAAATAATATGGGCCCATGTTAAGAAGGCGTGATCTCTGAAGCAGTTCCTGGTCCCCACTTTTATTTGTTTTATGTTTAATTTGTTTTTAATTTATTTTTAAATTTTATTATGTAAAATTCCACATCATAAATATATCAAAAAATAGCATAACAAATCTCCCTGTACTTATTATCCAGCTTCAGTACTTATCAACATTTTGTCAGTCTTGTTTCATGCATCTCTCCATTGTTTGTTGATGTGTTTTATTCCAAATCCCTATTATTTTACCCATAAATACTTCAATAGTGAAGTCTAAAAGGTAAATACTCTATTATCAATATAACTTCAAAGCCTTTGTCACACCTAACAAAATCAACAATATTTTTTAAAAGTATCTAATGCTCAGCTCATGTTCAGATTTCTCAAAGATCCTTTTTTTCTATTTACTTTGCTCAAATTAGGATCTACACAAGGTTTGCATTTGTTTGGTGTTGTGACAGAAGTCTCTTTCCACCCATCAAATGTCCTCCTCTCTCTATTTTTTCATGCTATTTTTTTCTTTTATTGATTATGCTATTACACTTATCCAAATTTTCCCCCCTTACCTTTCTCCACCCAGCACCCCTCACTCCCTCCAGCAATCCCCCCACCATTGTTCATGTTCATGTGTAATGTATATAAGTCCTTTGGCAACTTCATTTCCTATACTTGCTCTTAACATCCCCCTATCTATTTTGTACCCATCCATTTGTACTTCTCAATCCCTTCACCTTTTTCCTCATCCTCTCAGATCCCTTCCCAACTGGCCACCATTCCAATGTTCTCCATATCTATGATTCTGTCTCTGTTCTTCTTGTTTGATTAGTTTTTTAGATGTAATTGTTGATAGTCATGCATTTATTGCCATTTTAATTGTTCATAGTTTTGATCTTCTTTTTAAATAAGTCCCTTTAACATATCATATAATAATGGTTTGGTGATGATGAACTCCTTTAGCTTTACTTTGTCTGGGAAGCACTTTATTTGCCCTTCAATTCTAAATGATAGCTTTGTTGGATAGAGTAACCTAGGTTGTAAGTCCTTGCTTTTCATCACTTTGAACACTTCTTGCCAGTCCCTTCTAGCCTGAAAAATTTCTATTGAGAAATCAGCTGACAGTCTTATGGAAACTCCTTTGTAGGTAGCTATCTGCTTTTCTCTTGCTGCTTTTTATATTCTCTCTTTATATTTAACCTTTGACATTTTAATTATGATGTGTCTTGGTGTGGTTGTCTTTGTGTCCTTCTTGTTTGGGACTCTCTGTGCTTCCTGGATTTGTGTATCTACTTCCTTTACCAAATTAGGGAAGTTTTCTTTTATTATTTTTTCAAATAGGTTTCCAATTCCTTGCTCTTTCTCTTCTCCTTCTGGCATCCCTATGATGCAAATGTGGGAACACTTAAAGTTGTCCCAGAGGCTCCTTATACTATGTTTGATTTTTTTGGATTCTTTTTATTGCTTGCTGTACTGATTGGATGTCTTTTTCTTCCTTATGTTCTAAATCATTGATTTGATTTTTGGCTTCATCCTCTCCACTATTGATTCCCTGTAAATTGTTCATTTCAACTAGTGTCTCCTTTGTTTCTGATTGGATCATTTTATGCTGTTGAAGTACCCACTGAGCTCCTTGAGCATTCTTATAATCAGTGTTTTGAACTCAGCATCTGATAGATTGCTTATTTCCATTTCATTTAGTTCTTTTTCTGGAGTTTTGTTGTGTTTTTTTCTTTTGGGCAATATTTCTTTGTCTCCTCATTTTGGCAGCCTCCCTGTGTTTGTTTCTATGTATTACATAGAACTGTTTTGATTCTGCGTCTTGGTAGAGTGGCCTAACATAGTAGGTGTCCTGTAATGAGATAGATATCCCCTATCCCCCAAGCTAGGTGTTCTAGGTACACACTTCATGTGGGCTGAGTACTCCCTCCTCTAGTACTTGAGTCTTGATTGCTGTCATCAACAGGAGGGATGCACTTAGGCCAGACAGCTAGTAGGACTGGCTGTGACCACAGGCCAACAACCACCTCCCTTCATGGCTTATGCAAGTGGTTGGATGGTCGTGCTCCAATGTGATCTGCGACTGTCCACCAGGTCCATCCACAGGTTCTAGGATTTCCTGGGTGGTGCAGGCCAAGTTTAATCACCACCCGTGTTCCGTCTGGAGCCCCTTGGCATAAACTATAAAGTGATCTGAAGATGGCTGTTGCTAGTGCTGGGCCTGACATCAGTCAGAAAGTGGTATGGGTCTGGACTGAGCTTTTTATTTGAGTGGATTTAGGAAGATGTGAAGCCTGTGCCTCACCTTGCCATTCATATGGAAGAGCCACTGTTATCAGCTTGGGTGGGTTCATAAGTTAGATGGGACAGAGCCTTAGGTGATCATCAGGGCAGGGTTAATGATATGAGCCAGGTTGATGGAGACTCAGACATGGTGCTGCAGCACTGTGGCTCTGTGGCAGGGAGGGCTCAGAAAAGGAACAATGGCCTCTGTCTGCAGTTCTTTCCAGGAGGAGGCTGTCCTCCAGCTCTTGTCTTGATGACAGATGCATCAGTTCCTCCCGTGTGCCACTGATGCCCTTCAAGGTGCTGTCCTGGTGCTGGAACCCAGAGGGAGTGAGTCTGAATAAGTCCATGTGCAGAGCCCTCCAAGAGGAGATGCCTTAGAATCCAGCAGTTTCTTCTGCTGTCCCAACCCTCACTGGTTTTTATAGCCAGAGATTATGGGGACTTATCTTCCTGGCACTGGAACCCTGGGCTGGGTGGTCTAGTGTGGAGATGGGATCTCTCCCTCCTGAGATAGCCCTCTATTTTACATCCATCACACAGTGGGTTGGGGATGAGCCCATTCTGTGTAGCCATGTCTCCACCCCTCTGCCTCCCTACCCTTCTGGATGAGCATGAATCTCTAATTCCTTAATTGTCAGACCTCCATACAGCTTCATTTTCTGATGGTTTTGAAGGATACGTATTCTGTAGTTTAACTGTAATTTTGCTGCGGTTACGTGAGGAGGTGAACCACGTTTACCTATGCCTCTATCTTGACTGGAAGTGGGTGCCAGAACCCATTTTTTCATGCTATTGATTTGTCAAATTATTTGCCTTGTAAAACTACCCATATTTAGCATTTGACTGATATAACTTCATGGGCCTGTATGCCATGTTTTTCTATCTGTAGAATTTTTGTGTTAACTGGTTTTAGATTTAGGGGATAGATTAGATTTGGTTTAATATTTTGGCAAGAAAACTGTGTAAATGGTGTTGTATATTTCCTTTACATCACATGAGAAAATATTATGTCAGTAATGTCTGGCTATCCCACGTTAAAACTGGGTTAGATATTGACAGCCTAGTACATCCATTTTAAAGTTCCTCAGTGACCTTTCAAATAAGAGTTTTTATCAATCATTGGTTATTATTAACAATACACTACTTCATTAGAAGTTGCAAAATGGTACAAGTCTCTTGTTCTTTCTGCTTTTATGAGCTAGAAATCTTCAATGTAGAAGAATTTTCTTTTGTCATTTCTTTGTTTATCAAACAATATAGTTTATACAGGAAGTTGGTATAAATACTGTTTTTCCCTGTATTCTGATTTTAAGAACTTTTTAAGTAATATATTAGTACCTTAACAACTTCTAGTGGTGATCAGTAAGGCTTTTATTTTTTTTAATTTAGTTTATAAACTCATGGAATTTTAAAATATTTGACATTTTTAAATCCATGGCAGTGATTTTTTTTGATACTCTAGTTGTTTAAATATGATTAGTAGGAGCACTTCAGACAGGTCCCTGCTCTGCTTCCACCTGTCCCCATGAGTCTGGTGTCTTCCTCCCTTTCTGACTAACAAGATGTTCCAGATTCACTGG
>VMDR010025466.1:0-14472 GCA_007922815.1 Macrotus californicus | reverse complement strand
TTTAATACACTAAGTAGTATGTTCTTCTATCTCACAAAAGCAAGTGAGATTTCCATGCAGAAATAATAAGATATTATTTTGAGAAAATATTTTTAAAAATGAAATAAATGAGTGATGTTGGTAATGGTTACATAACAATGTGGATGCACTTAATGACATTAAGCTGTACATTTAGAAATGGTTAAAATTGGAAATGTTATGTTATGTACATTTTACTGCAATTTTTAATACACTAAGTAGTATGTTCTTCTTTATGAGTCCATCACACAAAAATCCAGTCATCTCGAAATTGCTATCTCCATGAAATCTCAATCATACCTAAACAGATTTTTTTAAAATCAGTGATACTACAATTATATAGAAACACACAAGCCAAAAATATAACACACTTGGAGGACTTAAAAGACAGAAAATTAAGAACATTGTATAAATGCATGGTGGTATTTAGAATATTTATGGTGTTATATATAGTTTGGGTATAAAGAAAGACAGTTAAGACACACACAAAAAATCCATAAAAGATATAAGCTCAAAGCCTGCCATATGGACACTTGAGTTATGACAAAAGTTATATAGCAGAGCAATACCTTCAATCAGTAATGAATAAAATCAGATATCAGGTTGGAAGAAAAATTATAAGCTGTTAAGTATGGTCTATGTATTATAAAAATAATTCCAAGTGGATTATAGACCTAAATGTACAAGCAAAAGAAGAGAGCTTCTAAAAGAAAATACAGGCCAATACAGATTTCAGTTGGCTAAGATTTCTTAAAGAGAACACAGGGACTTCCAGTTAGATAGAGGTATAGGTAAACATGCTTTGCTTCCTCATGCAACCACAGAAAGAATTACAACTAGATCTCAAAACAAATAACACCCAGAACTGTCAGAAAATTGAGCTGTGTGGAAGTCCTACAACCAAGGATCTAAAAAAGCTACATTCATCCAGATGGACAGGAGGGGTAGAGATATGGAGACAGGCAGAGAGGTAAGGAGGTACAGAGAGGCAGTGGCGGCAGAATGGGCAGTCCTACATTCATATGAGGTGAACAAATACCGGGAGGGATACCTTGGAAGTGAGGGATCCCAGACCCAGGCCAGACAGCACAGTCCAGAGATCTAGTGCCAGGAAGATAAATCCCCATAACTTCTGGCTATAAAAACTAGTGAGGATTGGGGCAGCAGAAGAAAATGCTAGATTTTCAGGAGACTTTGATTAAAGAGCTTGCATGGATTTAATACCTTAGCCTTGCCTCCTCTGGGGTTCAGCACCAGGGCAAAAGCTGGAAGGGTACCAGTAGCACAGAGCGAGTGCCAGGCAAACTTCCAGAAGCCAGGCAGCATTGTCTTCTCTTTGAGCTCTTCCCTCACATAGAGCTACAAAGCTGTGAAGCAGGTTGTCCCATCCTGGTGATTACCTAAGACTCTGCCCTACACAATTCACAGGTGCCTTTTCTACAATAGGCCACACTACTAAGACAGGGAGTCAAAGCAGCTCTACCTAATACACAGAAACAAACACAGGGAGGCTGCCAAATTGAGGAGACAAAGAAATATGGTCCAAATGAAAGAACAGAGCAAAATCCCAGAAAAAGGACTAAATGAAATGGAAATAACCAATCTATCAGATGCAGAGTTCAAAATGCTGGTGATTAGGATGCTCAAAGAACTCACTGAGTATGGCAACAACATAAAGGAAGAAATGAAGTTTGGACTAAGTGAAATAAAGAAAAATCCACAGGGAACCGACAGTGGAGGAAATAAAGCCAAGATTCAAATCAACAATTTGGAACATATGGAAGAAAAAAGCACCCAATCAGAACAGCAAGAAGAAAAAATAATTCAAAAAAATTGAGAATAAAATAAGGGGCCTCTGGGACAATATCCAAATCATAGGGATGCCGGAAGAAGAGGAAGAGCAAAAATTGAAAACTTAATTGAAAAAATAATGAAAGAAAATTTCCTTAATTTGGTGAAGGAAATAGACATACAAGTCCAGGAAGCACAGAGAGTCCCAAACAAGTTGGATCCAAAGAGGACCACACCAAGACACATCATAATTAAAGTGCCAAGGTTAAAGATAGAGACTCTTAAAAGCAGCAAGAGAAAAGCAGAGAGTTACCTACAAAGGAGTCCCCATAAGACTGTCAGCTAATTTCTCAAAAGAAACCTTGCAGGCAAGAAGGGACTGACAAGAATTATTCAAAGTGATGAAAAGCAAGGACCTACAACCTAGATTACTCTACCCAGCAAATCTATCATTTAGAATGGAAGGGCAGATAAAGCTAAAGGAGTTCATCAGCACCAAGCCATCATTACATGAAAAGTTAAAGGGGTTTATTTAAGAAAAAGAAGAAGATCAAAACTATGAACATTAAAATGGTAACAAATTTACAACTATCAACAACTAACTCTAAAAGAAAAAACAAACTAAGAAAACAAGCAGAATAGGAACAGAATCATAGGTATGGAGATCATTTAGAGGGTTATCAAAGGGGAGGGGAAAGGGGAGAAGGGGAGAATGGGGAAAAAGGTACAAGGAATAAGAAGCATAATTGGTAGGTACAAAATAGACAGGTGGAGGTTAAGAATAGAGTAGGAAATGGAGAAGTCAAAGAACTTATATACATGACCCATGGACATGAACTAAGGGGGGATTGCTAGAGGGAATGGGGATACTGGGTTGAGCAAAGGTAGAAAAATTAAGACAATTGTAATAGCATAATCAATAAAATATATTTCAGAAAAAGAGAACACAGAAAGTCCTAATCACAAATGTAAAGAAAATACTGAGAAGCTGCACTATATTAAAATTAGGAAATTTTGTTTATTTAAAATCCCCATTAAGGTACTGAAAAAAGAAGCCACGGAGTGGGAAATAAATATTTACAACATATGAATTATTAATTTACTAATGCCTAAAATATGTAAATTTGATCTACAAATCAAGAAATAGGACTGACAAATTAATATTAAAATGAGCAAAAGCCTTGGGTAAGCATTTCACAATAAAAGGCAACCTGAAGTTATAGTTTGAGAGCTTCATTTGCTATTTCAATAGAAAGAACATTCATCTTATTGGGATTTCATGGATTATGTGTGCATCAAAAACTATTCCAAGTACATTTCTTCTCTGAGGGTTCCCTAACTTAGCCAGAATATTGTTTTTGCTATGACCTGGACACAGAAATGATAACTTTATTATTACTTTCACTAACAAAAACTACCATGAATATTAACTCATTTTATAAAATTTAATACTTTCAAAATAATGTCAGCTACATTTCCTGAGAATGTGCTTCCAAATACTTTATTTTAATTTCATCAGCTAGATAAAAAATTGAAGCTCTATTGTAATTAACTTAATTGACTTTCTAACTGAAGCACGTGGCACCACTTGTAGAGGGGCAGCATTTACTTATTACTTATTTACTTATTTTCAAGTTCACTGATCATTTCTTCTGTCAACTCAAATCTGTTGTTGATATCCTGCAGTAATTTTTTTTTCCTTCTCCATCTTTGTACTTTTTTCTTAGGTCTTAATTCCAGGAGAGTTTATTTATTTATTTTTTAATTCTAAAATGTGGTTCACCAAGAATATAAACAGATATTTGTACGTGATTTAAAGTTTACAAAACTGCGGATAATCAACCACTTACACTTCTCCAAAAACACCAATTTCATATGGCTTGCAACAGATAAGCCTCCAAGCCACTGTAGAAAGAACGTTCATAGTTATAAACAAGTGTATGGAAATGATACCTAGCCTTTATTTTCTGAACACATTTTATACAGGATGTTCTCGAAAGGGAGATGTTGATTAAGTTGCAACTGGAAAGGCACAGGAAAAGAGAAATGGATTGTCACTGGCTGATTTTTAATTTAACTAAATTGGAGAACTGTGTTTTTGAAACACGTATCTCACACACTACTAAATAAGAACACGGCAGAAAAAGGAAATATAAGATATAGGTTTCTAAATCCACCCAAGCTTATTTTAATTCAATTGTAAATAACATTCCTTCTTTAAAAATATCTGAGGCAAATGCTAAACCACACAGGGCAACATGTGTAAACAAGGGCTATCCTAGGAAAACAAAGAGTTATATTCACTGTACATACAAATATTTGAGTACATTCCCAACCTCATTAGTCATCCAGGACATGCAAATTGAAAACAAGTCTCTTTTGAAAAATGATGTTCTATCTGAATAAATTACAGTTTTAGCCACCAAATTGACTCTTTGCTTCTGACCTGATGCCACTGTTATCTTAACAAGAGTGTGATTTTTTTTTGAATACTACATTCATTGACATGTAGTCTTAGAGAATAGGACAGTACTTGAAACATAGTAGGGACTTAATTAAAATTTATCAATTGAGGGAGTAAATAAATGAATGTCAAGAAATAGAAAGTAGTTAAAGTGATATAAAAATACAAAATACCCAAATCCATTTTCCCTTGTGGTTAAACCAAAGTCAAATGCATTAGTTCCAATAGGCATTCTGGTAGGCTCAGTTGGATGGCACTGAGTTAAGCACAAGGGTACAATGAGTACCCAGTCGAACTATTTGGGAGTCAATGGAATATCTGTTTCTCTTTGGAAATATCCAAATGTAATTGATACTGACAATAATCCCTTGCAAATATGCATTTCTAGCTGTTATAATTTAAAACAAAATAAATTAAGTAAATATCTAGCAATAGGAAAACATGTGGTGACTTGTAATCATGGCAAAGTGATTTGAGAAAAGATCTCTATAAACATTTTATAAGAAAAAAGACTTAAGCCCTGGCTGATGTGGCTCAGTGGATTGAGTTCTAGTCTGCAAACCATAGGGTCGCTGGTTCAATTCCCAGTCAAGGGCACATACCTGGGTTGCAGGCCAGGACCCCAGTAGGGGGCATAGGAGAAGCAACAACACATTGATGCTTCCCTCTCTTTCTGTCTCCCTTCCTCTCTCAAAATAAATAAATAAAAAAAAAGAAAAAAGACTTCAAATGCACTGAATGAAAATACGTATGACTTAGTCATTTACTTTGGACAACAAGAAAACAGTCAAATATTTGGATGATCAACTTGATTTCTCTGGAATTCTTTAAAACAATTATTTATGTTAACTAACAGTTATTGATTAGATTATTTCTCAAGACACTACCAGCTTAAAAGAGCCTCTGACTTTAAAGATTTACTTGGAATATAACTTAGGTGTTATTAACAAATTTGGCTTGTGAATATTACACAGGCATGAAAAATATATATATATATTGCTGCCAAAGAATTCTATTAAATCTAAAAAGAAAATACACACACACACACACACACACACAAATAAGAGTTGAAAGAGTGATCTTAGAGGTCAATATTCAAGCTCAACTATGAACTCAGTCTGGACAAAAATGCTATGACGTTGTATTGCCATTACTGAGCATGCTACTTGCCACAATAAGACACTCAGTTACTGTTTATAAGTAAGTTAATTAATGCAGTCTACCACTCAGCATGAAAATTTCAGCTCTAGTAGTTTTGACAGGTAGTTTCTCTTTTCAATAACTACGAACAAAGAGAAGTATGAGAACTAATAAACAGCAATGCGTCCAAGAACTTGAACACATCATTTACTTAGTCAATACGCGGTTACTTAAGATATGATATATGTCAGTGCTCATATTAAAGATATCTTTCTGATGTAGGTTTACAAAGTCTATTCTCTGCAAGAAAAAAAATACGGAATTGCTGAATGAAGCAAAGGAAGAGCACTTTTGCATTGGACTTCTATTTCAGATATGCATAACAATCAACTTGTATCTGTATTGGTTGTAGTTGGTGTTCAGTGGGTCAGAGTTCTTTAATTATTGGCAGACCCTCCTGTACTGTTGGTATAGACAGAACTCCTGAGGTTGTGATTGAAGCTGTTTTGCTGGGATTGTATTTCAAAAGCCTTACCTCGATGAGTAACATGGGTTAGGTCAATGGCACATGAGGCATGACGTGTCTCCACTTCTGTGTGGAGAAAGGTGAGTGAGTTTTCAGGACACTGTCCACGAGAACTACAGGTCTTTTGTTGTTGTCATTATTATTTTCTATTTTTCTATCAGATGCTGAAAATAAATTTTAAAAATTGAATCTTTGCTCATTTAAATGTATCTCAAGTGATTACTTATCCCATAAGAACAAAAAGATTATGTTAAAAAGTTGGAAAAGACAAAAAAACAAATTTAGAAAGTCATATGAATAATATAACTACATCTGTGTTTTATCAATAAAACTTGATGAGGCAGAAATTGCATTTTCTCCTGGAGGCTGTGGAACTAGTGTACTCATAATGCTGTGATTGTATTCCTGGTGTCTTGAACGAGGTTAAAACTATATCTACAGTGTTATTCCCAGCATCCAGAATACTAATGTACTAGCAGGGGGTTATCTCTGCAAAGCTGGCAGGATTGAATTTGGGAAAATGAGAAGAATGTGGGTAATTCATCTAATTCAGACACCTGAAAACTTTAAAAAAATAAACGCCACCTATGTAAGTAAACTCTTTCTTTTCACCTAGAGAAGTTTAGTCTGCTCGGGGAGATGGGCAATGCAGCATCAGCCTGATCGACAGATACAATATGTCTCAAACTGTGGCTCAGGACAACCTTTATGAGAATCACTTGCAAAGCTAATTCAAATGCAGATTCCCTGGCCTTATAATCTTTGGGAAAGGACCAGTTATTTGTAATTTTACCTAGATTCTCTTTCCTATGATTCAAGTGTAAGCCAAAGAATGGGCAATACTCCACTATGCCAGAATTTCTCAGACTTTACCATGCACCAGAGTGACCTGGAGGACTTGTTAAAGCACAGATTACTTGTTCCCCCACCCCCAGAGTCCCTGGTTTGTCATAACATGGGGCAGAACTGAGAAACCGACATCGCTAACAAATTCTTGGGGAAGACGGATGCTGCTAGCCATCGCTCCGCATCCATGCTTCTCAAACTTAAGTGTGCGTGAGCATTCAGCTGGAGATTTTGGTACCACAAAGCTTCTAAGGCTCTCACCTCCAGAAATTTTGATTCAGTAGGTCTGGAGGGGGCGTGATACTTTACATCTCTAACAAGTTCCCAGATAATGTCTTATGCTCCTGGGTTGAGGACCAAAAATCTTGAATGCTGTTGAGCAGCTAGACCATAGAATTGCATCAGTTGTATTTCCCCCAGTTTGTCCATCCATTTTCAAGTCACCAAAAGGCATGAAAAATTGTAAGAGAAAAGATGGGTTTCTTTTGACTTTTATTAGCAGCAGGGCAGTTTTGAGCAAATTGTTTCAGAGGGTGGATGCCGGCTACCTAGGCTGACCATTTCAGAAGTCCTCTCGCCGTAGAATCAGAGAAACTTAATCTCTTTCAAACCCTCTTTCCTCTGCAGCTTGCCATCCTAGAGCCTTATTCTGATTGTGTGATTTGGTGCTCCATTAGTCAGGACTGGGAAAAAGACATGGGTAGTATCAAGTGCCTATCAGTTCAGTTGTCAGCACAAATTCAGCTTTTACTGGCTGTGATATGGGAGACCCACCAGGAGGATGTTTGTGTGAGCTGAGAAAGTTAAAACAAACCAAAAGAAAAGAAAACCTGCCCAAATGATGACTGCTGCTCATAAGGAGTAAATACCTGATTTTAAAATTGTATAATTCAAAGCAAACACACTGAGCAATTTTTTCATTTCGGAAATAACCATTCGTCTTGCATGGAAAATAACAACCAATGAACTACTACAAAATAATATATATCTTGAGGGAATAAAAATCACCAATTAGGTAGCTTAGAAAACTAATCAAGGAAAGACAATCTAAATTTCTCCCCTAATGTTTCTTGCTCAAATGTGAAAGCTGGTGAATTTTGCAAAATGGCAAGCAAATCATAGAGTTCATGATGAAAATATTGTTTCTGGAATTTTAGCAAACAAGAGGAGCCATCCTGACACGAAAACAGTGTCACTGCAGATGATACGCTGTTTATCTGGAAGAGCAGTGTGTGAGATGACCTCATTTTTTTTTTGACATGGTTAAGGAAATCTGCCATGAGCCAAAACGAAGTTTCAGCTCTTTAGTGGTGCCAGTTTCCCAAACTAAGCAAATAGGACCTGGTCCCTGAATAGTAACATTAGTGTTAGTATTTTCTACAAGTTTTGAATTTAAAGAGGATGTCCTCCCCGCCCCTCACATACACGTATCCATGGCAAGCATAGCAATGCGAGTCGGGTTTTATAATGAACATCCATGAGGGAAATAGATATATAAATACATTTATGCAAATGGAAAGTGAATGAAACATATTTTACAACAGGTGAACCTGGTTTCAGTCAAAAACAAACACAAGGAAGAAAATTATTTAGGTGAGGTACAATTCAAAACCTCATTTGACTGTCAGAACAACATGCAAGACATTTATTTTATAAATGAAAAGACTACAGAGGAGGGTCAGGCTGATATTAGACTCGTGTTGTCGCTTACAGGAATTATGACTGGTTCTTCAGGTACTGGACCTAATTTTATTTTCAGAATGATACTCTATGAAATAGATGTTTGGGGAGCTGGAGCAACTCTCTCTCTCTCATTTTGGAAAAGTACCCACTCCCATGGTTCTGACGTTTAGTAAAGAAACCAGTATCTGAAAAGTGGTTAGCCCTGCACCTGGAATATAAAATGCACTCAATATGTGTTTGTTATTATTATTATTATTAAGACTGTCTGGCTCTTTTTTATTTTTTATTTATTTTTGCATATTTTATTTATTTTATTTTTAAAGAGGGAAAGGGAGGGAGAAAGAGAGGGAGAGAAATATCAATGTGTGGTTGCCTCTTGCATGTCCTCAACTGGAGACCTGGCTTGCAACCCAGGTGTGTGACCTGACTAGGAATGGAACCAGTGATTCTTTGGTTTGCAAGCCGGCACTCAATCCACTGAGCCAGGTATTCTGGCTCTTTTTTAAAAAAAGTAGATAGATAGATAGATAGATAGAGAATATGCACACATATTCTATATATACAATATGTTTATATATAACCATATATGTATATGTAGAGATGCTATTATTTTATATAGGATAACACATTTCTATTTCTGTCCCTTTAATAATAGCAATTCGATTCAGTATAAAGGTGGGTGGTTAAAGAAATTCTAATGTGCAGATGGACATAAGAAAGGTACTTCTGAAATGACATAGGTACAAACATGTGCCCTCCTTGCATAGCATGTTGCCTTTACATCAGTAATGACCCTTCATCCTTCTCCAAACTGTTGTCACAGGGTATGTAAATTTGTATTTGTTAGATAAATGGGATAAGTTTAAAAATCTGCTTCACCACCTTCTAGGCACATAATGGTGTGCTCTTAAATACATCTACTGGGATCTAATGCATTTGTGGGGATCTTTAAAGTAGGCTCTAGAAAATTTCAATTTTATTGCAAATTTTGCATATTAACATGAAAAGGTGTTGGTTTTTAGGGAGCTGTTGTATTAATGAGATCTTTTTCTAAAATGTATCATGAAACTTCCAAGGCCTGACTAAACTGAATAAAGAAGCAATTACGAAACCTGGTGACCAAAAGTGTTTTCAAATGCCAATAGTCAGAGATAAAATTTTAGGAGATCATGGTAATATTGAGCGGTTGTTTTGAGCTAATGTTCTGCTGCATCAATAGCAATAAAATGGTTGAGAAATGATCAGATCCTCCATGACAGGAAGCTGTCTTGGGAAATATGTATATAGGTCCCTTTTTAATTTTGCAGATTCTGTAATCCATTTTCATTTCAGTTTATAATACACTGATAGTGGTTTGCAGAAAAAAGGCTGTTAGGATTACTAATTTATACAATATTCTGCAGTAAATGAATCGATCTTTCCACTTACTTGATTTGTGATATGGTATGTGTCCTGTTTCCTTAGGATTGTGTTCCAAATTTTGAGAAACGTCTAGCATGAAGATTGACAGGAAAAATAATGAAAGATTGTTCCCAGTGTACTTCTTGATGGATGCTATTGGTATCTGTTTAATTTGCTTAAAGGTTTTATTCAGGCATATTTAAAGAAAAAGCACTTTCCAGCTAGGGGAAACTTCTAATAACTGAGGTATTAAGTAGCCTTCTTTGTATTAAATACCTAGTAGTATTCCCCCACTTTACATTTTTCCCAATACTAAAACTTCTAGAAGCAACAATGTAGCTTATTCATAACAAAAAGGACCTTTTTTTCTTATTGACAGCTGAGACTATTCAAATGACCTAAAATAAAATGTGGTGGAGTTCAGGAATGGATGGCCCGGGGAGATGGGGGAAGGGAGAAAATAGTCAAATGCCTTTGCAAAAATATATAACAAATATAAAGGAAAAGCAAAGCCTTGAACTCTGCTATAGAAGTGAAGCCCCAAAGTTGATCATGAGATAATTGAGATAATTGAACCAATAGAAGCCTATTTACCTTGACAGTGCGATTATTTTTGAAGGCAGAATCCTTAAGTGGTGTTTAAAACTGCCCCGTCCTGGTTTCTGACCCCCAGGTAAGTGATATAAACTATGCTTCAGATTAGTAATCTTTAAAATGAGGGTCATAATCATCCTGAAATATGTTTGTTATGATGATTATCAATGATGATGACATCAGAGGCCATAATGAATCTTTCTCTTGAAAAGTAGAATACAATACTAGTAAGAAAGAAAATAATCAAGTAACATCTTCTATATCTTGTACTATCTTCTGGAAAATATAACTTTTTATTTTACTTTTTGCTAAACACTAGATATCTCTCTGGATCCCTCCCAATCCCATAACTATCTAGTCATTGCTCAAGTGGCTATTTCCTATTCTGTGTGGCAGGAAGTGGTGTGCTGGTGAATTCCACAACCATTCTTTCAAGGTGTGGGGGGAGGGCTTGCTTTATAGCCCTTGCCAATTCCTGCGGTGTAAATACTACCAACATGACTACTAAGTATTCACAAAATACTTACAATTTTAATGGTTCACTTTTATGAGCCAGTATGATGAGCTGCCTATACACACAGTAATCAGGAGTCTTCAACGTTAATCCTTTTAGGCTCCCCTTTCAGAAGCCCCTTCTATTTTTATAGCAGTGGCTATGTGGTGGCTCTTTCTGGTGACTGTCTGCTCCCTGATGAACATGTTTGCTTCTCTTCATTAACTTTTTCATTAATAGCACAAATAAGAGATTGGTTACCTAAAAAATACCATGAAATTAAAAAAAAACATGAAAGCACCTATCTATTCCATTTTATTGAATGCCTCATATTTATGTGACTTTGGAGATCCAATGGTGAGCAAAAATAAGGGCCCTTGACTTCATGGAGCTTATACATTATTAGAGGAAAAAAACCAATAAAAACAAACAGACAAAATATAAAAATTCAGGTAGATATGTGCTTTGGAAGAGATTTATATGGTTGAATAAGTCAGCAAGAGCAGAAATTATTGCCCCAAAAGTAAGGCTTGAGCTGAAATTGAAGAGAGCATAGAAAATAACCAGAGAAAGAGAGTGAGAGAGAGAGACAGAGAGGGAGAGAGAGATGCATTTCAGGCACAGGGGATGACGCAGGCAGACAGCAGAGGCATGGAGGCATCACCCTGCAGGTGGAAAACACCATGGGATTTTAAAGAGAGTGACAAAATATCACTTGGTATTTTTAAAAAATCTATCACACTGAGACTTTCGCATTGGCCACAGAATAGAGTGCGATGCAGTTTGACCATGCAAGTCATTGCCCTGGTGTAGCCACGGGCGACAGAGCTGAAACTAGAATTGTTTTCTTCTGCTTTTCACTTGTTGCATGTTTAAAAAAATTCAACTCTAAAACTAGAAAAATGAAATATCAACTGTGGATCAATCCCTTAAAATGTGAAGGTGAATTATTTGATGAAAATAATTGGCATTAGCATATTTCCCATTAAAACTTCGAACAGAAAGTATTTGAGCAAATTAATCTGATGAAATATCTGGAGTTTGGAAGCACACATTAATGTCATATGTGACAATGATCACTTCTGCCTTACAACCTAATTTAGCTTTCTTCTCCAAGAAAGTACTGGCTGGAGGAAGTCATTCTTCCCATCCCTCCCAATTACAGTTCATTTCTTATGTTGTACTATTTATCAGCTCAAGTAAAAAAAAAAACTCAATAAGATCTATTTTACTGCCTTATAGATATTATTAATTATTAAATGGAAAGTGAAATCATGTAACTAAATACAGAGCTATCCAAGGTATAGGTCTATATTGCTCTTGACTATTTAGCATTCCCTGTGAATCCCTGCTCATACATATGCAGATCCACTTACAGAAACACGCCCGAGACATACATACACTTACACCCACAATGATAGAAATTAATAGTAATGGAGAGCTGACTGTGTGGGCATTCATGGCTGTAAGCACTGGATAGGCAATATCATGTCTATTTCTTAGAATATTCCATATGAAAGGCAAAGCCATGAACTATTCCATATGAAAGGCAAAGCCCAGGGACAAATGAGGGCATAAAGGGGCCTTTGTGAAAAGAGGAAGGTAGGTAGAAGCAGAGACCACTTGGAAAGCGGTCCGGAGCAAATCCCAACCATGGATTTGACAACCATGACAGGCAGAGCAGGAAATCATTTAGTCTGTTTAGGTAGAAAGAAAACAAAAAACAAAAAACTATGAGTGGAAAAAATGTACCCCTAACCATATGATGGTGTCCTAGACTAGTTTGCAGACAGAACCGAAATTACAGAGGGTTTTTTTTCTCTTTTTGTAGATGAGCAAGCTAACGAAGTAACCTGGCTAAGGAGGATTTGTTATTCAAATATTCAAGGAAAGATAACATCCCTGAATTAAGTTTGTAAACTGAAGACCAAGCAAAAAATTGCAAATAGCACTGGTGGTAAATAGATGCTTGTTTGACAATCTCAGTAGATACCTTCTCCTAGGACGTGTTATAATCAAAAATTACATGCAGTTTCCATTGCTTGGGTTTTTCCTGTTTACATGAACTACTGGGAATCTTTAGCACTTAAATACTATAAGGAGACCAGAGTCTTGCTGACTGTACTAACATAGTGTATGCACAGCAACTTTTTTAAGAAGCGTAATAGTTTTAGCAAAGGTGCCTTGGGCATAGTATTAAGATGCTATTAGAAGCACGCTGCTTTCCTAGTTATTGATTCTCAAATGTTTTTTGCAAGGGCTGAACATGCACACATATTTGCTTATTGGCGTTATGTCATAAATATCTTTAAATTGTACAAGGACCAACTCAGTCAGGAAAACAGAAGACTAATTCCCCCGCAATGGGACTATCTCTGGATCTATGGGAATGACTGCAATATAATAAGACTGAATGCCTAGCAAATACTTGACAATGTGTCATTATTTTCAGGTGTCTCTTTGCATCCTAAACATACCTCAATAAGGCTGTCATGCAAAGCGAGTTTTGAAAATGATATTAAGAAATTGCATTGTACAATTATGATGATAATAAGTCGATTAGCTAATTAATTAATTACAAATTATTTCTCTCCCTTTGCATTACCTTTGGAGATGGTGGTTACCTTGAAAGCATGGTTAGACTTAAGCTTCTTTCAAAATCTGAGATTATCAAAAGGACAGAAAGTACATCTGATATCAATCAAACCAGTAGGACAAAATTAGGAATTGATAATAGCATGCACTGGGAGAAAGAAAATCAAGGCCAGATTTTAAATTCTAATGTTGATGATAAAGACACCATGACAAAGAGCATGTGTCCCCATCCCTAGCAGTTGCTGGTGCCCACTATAAATAACAGGGAATGTAGCTGACATGAACTATTGCTACCCAGCAAAACTGAGCACACCACTTCCTCCAAGAGCAGGATCATTTTGAGAAAAGCAGTTTCGCTGGCCATCGGGATTGTCAATCATGATGCTGGAGAGCCAAACCAAGAAAATAAAATGATACACTTTTTTGTCTTAGAATCTAGCAGAAATCTTATATGGTATAGATGTGAAATACACATTGTTTTAAAAATAAAGACAAGCAAGGCTTAACTCCTGCGCTTACTGCCTAGGAATTATACTGACTGTGGTCAACTATTTATGTTAGACACGAGTTATGTATTGGAAACCACTGAACAATTTATAATTAGAATGATGCCGATCAACTCATTGGGCAATATCTTTATTTTCTTAGCATCACACATTACTTTCTAGCAAATTAGATTTGTTCTTATAGCATATAAATCACTTTTGATATTCAATGGAAATAGAAAAATAAATGTTATTTAACGTGAAAATGGAGGGTCTGGGCAAGGCAAAGATATGATAATGAGACTGGTAATAATAATAATAATAATAATAATAATAATAATAATAATAATGTATAAGACAGCACCTGGACTTTGAGTAACTTTATTATGGTGAAGGAGAAATAAAAAACCTACCCAGTAATAACAGAACTTAGGAT
>VMDR010025465.1:0-14472 GCA_007922815.1 Macrotus californicus | reverse complement strand
CGGAAATTAAAAGTAGACTGATTGGGAAGAGACCTGTTTTTAAGATGATATAACTGTCTATGGAGAAAATCCCAAAGAATCAACCAAAAAACCCCACAACAAACAATTTATAAGATCATAGAATATAAGGCTAGCGCACAAAATTGTCAACTCTTTTCCTACACATCAATGACAAACAATTGGAACTTTGTATTAAAACATCATGTATAGTAGCACAAAAAAGAATAAAATAGTTATAAATCCAACAAATATATCCAAATTTTCTATGAGGGAAACTACAAAACTCTGATAAATGAATCAAAGAAGATCTAAATGAAGATAAATTCCATGTGCAGTGATAGGGAGACTCGATATTATTAAAATATCAGTTCTTTTCAACTTGATCTATAGATTCAATGCAATCCCAATCAATATCAGAGCAAGTTATTTTGGGATAGCAACAAATTGATTCTAAAGTTTACTTGAAAAAGCGTAAGAACCAAACTGACCAACACGATGTTGAAAGAAAAGAACAGAGAGGACCGGCAGCACTCAGCAGCAGTGGCAGCCAACCAGCACGGCATCGATGAAAGAACACACAGACAGAGCAATGGGACACGAGAGAGCCCAGAAATAGACTGACACAAATGTAGTCAAGTTTGAAAAAAGACACAAGGGCAGTCAGATGAAGAAAGTAGCGGTCTTTTAACAAATGGTGGGGAGTGAAATCTGCATTTTGGAAGAGTGAGAAGACCACTTCATTTCTGCCCTTCAAGTTACAACAAGTCAGGCAACTACAATTCAACAAGGACCCCCTGATCAACACACAAGCACTCGGAGAGATCCATGCATCCAGACATCTTCTAGTCAGCATATCAGAATGCGTAGAGGAGGCAGGATGGAAAAAACAGATATGAGGTCCACAAACGCAGTCCAGTGCCATAGCTGCCCGAGCTGACATAGTAGCACTGTAGGAGTTGGGCTGCAGCCCTCACACAGCAACTGAGGGTAGGAAGAGCAGGACAAACATTCTGACCTGAATAAATAAAGAACATTGCAGGTATAGCTGGTGACAGACCACACACAGCACCGTGGTATGGCTGCCATGAACTAGCAGCAGACATTATTGACAAGAAGGAAAAACCACAGACTCAAGAACCAGCCTCCCCATCCACCTACACACACCCTCTTTGCCCAACCCTCGTGGCAGAACCTGGTAGAGGCAGTGGAGATGTCTCAGAGCATCCTGCAGTATCTGGTTACAAGGAGGTAGGGTAGGACACTTGAAAATCTGATGCCCATCACATGCCACATCCCACGGTGGGACTGGGACCTGAGGCCAAGGCAACACAGACACAGAGAGGATGTCCACCACCTTGAGAGATAGGGGGCATATTTCAGGAGCAAGGTGACACTGCCCTACTGAGATCCCAGAGGTACCAGTAATGTAGGTAAAAGTCAACAAAAACTTGCACTATAGCACCATCTACTGGAAAACAAAAGAAAGACCCTCTATTTACCAATCTGCTCAGTTGTTAGGAGCAAAACAGTACTTAAAAAAAAAAAAATGAGTTGTGCTACCTCAAATTCCCAGGCAGAGAAACAGTCCATCAAGTATCATGATTAACCAAGGTAACAAGATATCTCATAAAGAAAATAAAAAGTCTGCAGAAACCAAACTCCAATGCATGGAAAACTGTCATTTAAGTGACAAAGAACACAAGACAGCACTTCAGAAAAAACTCAAGATGCAAGAAAACTCAAAAAGGCAGTTCAATAGACTCAAAAAGAAAACCCCTGAACAAAAGGAGTACTTTACGAAAGAGATTGAAACTGTAAAAAAGGAGCAAAAAAGAAATTTTGGAAGCTGAAGAAATCAAAAAACGAGATGAAAAATGTATTAGAGAGCATTGGTAATAAAGCAGACTAGATGGAAGAGAGGACTAGCAAGCTCAAAAATAGAAATATAGAAATGACTTAAGTGGAGGAAAAGAGAAAACTGAGAGTTAAAAAAATAATAGAATTCTGTGAGGACTGTCTGCAATCCATTAGAAAGAGCAACACAAAAATAATGGCTGCACCAGAAGAAGAGAAGTAAAAGAGAGTTTATTCAAACAAATAATCAATTATAACTTCCCAAGCCTATGGAAAGAGCTGGTCCCTCAAGTTCAAGAAGCTAACAGAATGCCTAATTATCTCAATGCAAAAAGGTGTTCTCAAGAACACATTTTATTAAAACTGCCAAAAATTAATGACAAAGAAAGAATTCTAGGAGGAGGAAAAAAGACTATAACCTACAAAGGAAACCCCAATGAGTTATCATCAGACTTTTCAGCAGAAATCTTACAAGTCAGGAGAAAGTGGAATGAAATATTTAAAGTATTGTAAGACTAAAATCACCAGCCAAGAATAATATATCCAGTAAAGTTATCCTTTAGATATGAAGGAGTAATAAAGGCTTTCCCACACCAACAAAAACTGAGGAAATTTACCACCTGCATTACAAGAAATGTAAAAAGGAGATCTGCTACCTATAACGACAGGACACATGTATAAAAAACTTTGAGTAAGGTGACAAACAGCAGGATACAAGCAGAAAATTGCAACTTTATTTTAGAATATGATATTAAACAATGATAAAATAAAGGTTAAAGGGTGAAAAGCATTTTAAAAGACTAACTTCTACAATTGGGAAATGACCGCAAAGCATAAAAAGGGATAATTTTTGACAAAAAAAATACATAAAACAGGAAGAGAAAAAAGACTGAACTTGCACAGATGAGTAAAGATAAGATGCAATCAGAAGAAAACTGACTATCGTAACAAAATATTTTTTACATAAACCTAAGGATAACCATAAAACAAAAATCTACAGCTGAGACACATAAAATAAAAAAGAGAAAAAATCATAGAATATCACCAAACTAAAACAGAAACACAGGGATGAGAAACAATGGAAATTCAAAGCAACCAGAAAACAAAAGATAAAATGGCTGTGGTAAGCATTATATATCAATAATTACCTTAAGTGTAAATGGACTTAACTCACCAATCAAAAGAAACAGAGTAGCAGGATGGCTTGAAAAACAAGACCCAACTCTATGTTGCCTTCAGCAGACCCATCTCAGCTACAAAGTCAAACAGAGGCTCATAGTGAAGGGGTAGAAGCTGACACTCCAAGCAAATGGCATCACAGGGGAAAAAAACATGAGACAAAGTTGGACATTTTATAATAATAAAAGAAAAATTCATCAAGCAGACATAACACATCAATATATATGCACACAACCTGGGAGCACCAAAAATATAAATCAATAACAGACCTAAAGGGAGAAACTGGCATACATACAAATGGTAGTAGGGAACATGAACATCCCATTGACAGCAATGGAAAGGTCACCCAAACAGAAAGTCAATAAGAAAAGATTGACCTTAAATCACACATAATCAATATTTATAGAATTTTCCATCCCCAGATGATGGAAATATACATTCTTTTCAAATACACATTCTCAAGAATATACCTTATGTTGGGGCATAAAACTAGTCCCAATAAGTTTCAGTGGATTGAAATCATACCAAACCTATTTTCCACCACAATAGGATGAAACTGAAATTAACTGCAAGAAAGCAAGGAGAACCACAAATATGTTCAACATGATGCCGAACAACTATTGAGTCAGAGAAGAGATAAAAGAGATCAAAAGATACACAAAGATGAGAGACTGAAGATGGCAGTGGGGTAGGTATGAGCTGAACCCACTTGTTCGTGCACCCAGCTGGAACACCTAGCCAATCTTCTGAAGAACAGAGTGAACAGCCAATGGAATCCCAGCTTATATGAAGTTTGGAAGCCAAAATTGTAGAGGACATTGAAAAATGGACAGTATTTGTTCCCACTGCCTGGCTTATTTCACTTAGCATAATGCTCTCTAGTTCCATCCATGCTGTTGCAAAGGGTAGAAGCTCCTTCTTTCTCTGCTGCGTAGAATTCCATTGTATAAATGTACCATAGTTTTTTATGATCTCACCTTTAACTGGAACATAATCAACAAAAGAAAAAAAGCAAACAAAATATAACCAGAAACATTGAAATTAAGAACAATCTAACAATAGCCAGAGGGGAGGGGGGAGGGGACAGCGTGGGGAAGTGTTTCCAGGAAGCACTACAAAGGACACATGGTCATAACCAAGGGGGAGGGGGGGTGGAAGCAAGGGAGGGAAGTGGGATTGGCTGGGGTGAGGGGGAGTGGTGGGGGGAAATGCAGACAACTGTAAATGAATGACAATAAAGTAATTAACAAAATTAATAAATAAATAAAATAAAAACTTTAATTTTGTAGTTTAAAAAAAAAACAAGAAAAGAAAAACAGACAGTAAGGAGATTGCATCGGGACGGTAAGGTCCCTGGGACCTGCACCAGGACCAAGGTCACTGCGGTCCCCTGACTGGTACCTGGCACTGGGGCCAGCAGCTGATGGCTGCCCTAGGAGCTTTGGAGAACAAGATCAGCCATTGTGATTGTAATTCCTTAGCACCCTCCCCTACCAGAGCTGGAAAGGCAGCCCGGCACAGACCTGGATGCCTGAAGTCACTGGGTGGGATAAAGACACAGTGGGAAATGCACAGAGGCAGTGTTCCCCACTGGGACTGTGGTCACCAGCTAGGACATCACCAGAGAAATTGGGGAGCCAGGTGACACCTGGAAAAGGGGTAAGAATTGGTCCATGACAGACCCTGACTCTGATAGTCTCCGGGCTAGTCAGAGAGTTGGGCTGTGTGAAAAGCCCAGCACTTGTTAAGAACGGCAGGCACAAACAAGAGGAATTTTTTTTAAAAAGCCTCTCAGTCGCTGCTTAAGGAACTCTAGCGCAGAGGCTGGGCCAGTGAAGAGAGAAGAGGAGGGGCATAGTTTGCTCCAAATCAGGGCACTTCACATTGATCAAAGTGGAGCAGCAAGGGCTTAGAGGGATAGCAGTCCTCAGAGAGATTTAATTTAATATGGAACTAAACAGCCCTGAAGGGACTTTGAGAGTGCACAGCACCCAGGCCAGCACAGAGGGAGGAGATGGGTACAAGTTGCTCCTAAATCAGTACATCTCACAGGCAGCACAACGTAATAGATTAAAGGGGCTGGCCAGGCACAGATGGACAGAGGGAGCCCAGCAGCACTCTGAAGGCCTGGACTGGAGGCTGGGCACCTGTGAATATTGCAGCCCAGACCTAGCCTCCTTTCCTGCAAAACCACAGGAAAGAAAATAAAGCAAAGCCTAGCCCCGCTCTGCCTGCAGAATCCAGGAAGACCAGCAGAACTCACTTAGCGGGTTTAAAGCAAGCAGGAGGCCTTTTTACTTTGTTTTGTTTTCTTGTGTTTTGTTTTTGTTTTTGTCTTCCCAAGTGTGAGACAATAAGACCTGCAGCTTTGAAAGGAACAAAGACAGATCCAGAGAGGGATCACAAGGCTAATGGCAACAACTGAGACACTGAGACAAATTTCACTTTGCTACCCTATAGAACTTGCATTTTATTGTTTATTTTTATTATTATTTTATCATTATTTTTATTTCTTTTATTTTATTATTTTTTTATTTCTTTTCTTTCTGTTTAGTTTTGTTTGTTCAATTGCATCGTCTAACTGGTTTTCTTTGTTCTCTCTTTCATATTGCACTTTAATTTTCCTTCTTTCACTTCACTCGTATTCTAATAACACACTACTCTAGGTCTTTTGCTTTCTATTCTTTTAATTCAGATCATATATTTCTTGTCATACTATTGTTGTTCCAGTATTATTGTAAATAATTGCTGTTCCATATTATTGTAAATACTACACAGCACCCCTCCCTGGTCTTGGCCCATTTCACTATCTTCTGCAGCCTATCACTGCCGAGGTTAACTCTATTCTCTTGCACACTATGTCTAGTTTCTATCCTATACTGCCAGTACATTGCACCACCTAACCTCGCAAAAGCATTCTGTTTTCTAGATTCAGCCCACATTTCTTCTCCCCCTTAATAAGACCCTCATTTCTTTTTCATCTTTTATAAAAAGTGGCTAGTGGGGTGAAATATCACAGTGACTTCTCCAAAGGATCTCCTATCTGTTCTCTACAGGTTGGTACTTTAAATCCCATAGAATACTCTCCAACTGTCTTGATCCATTTTGCCTTCACCCTGCCACTGATCACATAGAAGATAAGGTGGGAGGTGTGAACACCAGTAAACCTGCTGGAAGAGACCACCAACCAACAAAGGAACCACCAACAGGTAAAATACAAGTACAACAAGAGAGCCCACACAAACAGAAGAAATGGCAACCCTAGAACATCCAGACAAGGAGATCAAAGAGACTACATCACTGAATCCCACAGAACTCCTACCATAGAAGTTCAGGCTACAAAGACAGCTAGCAAAGAGAAACATCAGGAAGCACAGAAACAAACAAAAAGAGTCACCTAAAATGGGAAGACAAAAAAGAATATGCAATCAAAAGGAATGGAAGACTCCTCACTAAAAGAGCTAAATGAAATGGAGGCAAGCAAACTATCAGATTTAGAATTCAAAAGAGCAGATGTAAGGATGTTCAAGGAACTCACAGGCAACTACAAGGAACTGAGTGAGAACTGCAACAGTATGAAAAAGGAAAGAGAAATTATAAATAAGAATCAGGCAGAAATAAAGAATACAATTTCTGAAATAAAAAGCAAACTAGAAGGAATTACAAGCAGGCTGGATGAAGAAGCGAACTGAATTAGTGAGCTGGAAGACAAGGTAGAAAGAAACACCCAGGTAGAGCTGCTGCATGAAAAACACTCAAACAATATGAAGATAGCTTATAGGAAATGCAAGACAATATGAAATGCAACAATATTCAAATCATGGGAATACCAGAAGGAGAAGAAAAGGAGCAAGGAATAAAAAACCTACTTGAAAAAATAATGACAGAAAACATTCCAAACCGGAAGAGGACAAAAACCACGCCAGTTCAGGAAGCACAGGGCGTCCCAATCAAGAGGAACCCTAAAGGGCCTACTCCAAGATACTTCATAATTAAAATACCAAGTTTTAAAGACAAAGAGAATCTTAAGAGCATCAAGGAAGAAACCAGAAGTAACATATAAGAGAGCTCCAATAAGACTAGCAGCAGATTGCTCAACAGACACACGACAAGACAGGAAAGAATGGCAAAAAAATATTCCAAATAATGAAAAGCAAAGGCTTACAACCAAGACTACTGTACCCAGCGAGGCTCTCAATTAAAATGGAAGGCCAAACAAGGAGTTTCCCAGACAAAAGAAAGCTGAAAGAATACACCTCCACCAAACAAGCACTGCAAGACATGCTAAAGGGACTGTTATAAGAAGAAGAAAAGAAAAGAGTAAGAGAGAGAGGAACACAGATACAAAAGGGGGGAAATGAATAAATACCTGTCAATAATAACCTTAAATGTTAATGGATTCAATGCTCCAATCAAAAGACACAGGGCACCTAAATGGATAAAAAAATATGACCCGCACATGTGCTGCCTACAAGAGACCCACCTCAGAACAAAAGACCTACACAGACTGAAAGCGAAGGGCTGAAAAAAAGTATTCCAAGCAAATGGACAGGAAAAAAAGCTGGAGTAGCAACACTCATATCACACAAAACAGACTTCAAAACAAAAACCATAAAAACAGACACTGAAGGACATTTCATAATACTCAAGGGAAGAATCCATCAAGAAGACATAAACATTGTAAATATATATGCACCCAACATAGGAGCACCCAAATACATAAGGAAAATCTTGGGGGACTTCAAGAAAGACATGGACAGCAATGCACTATACTAGGGGATTTTAAAACCCCAATGTGAAAAATAGATCTTCCAAACAAAATATCAACAAGGATATTGCAGCATTGAACAATGCCCTAGATCAAATGGACTTAACTGATTTATATAGAAACTTTCATCCCGAAAGAGCAAAATACACGTTCTTTTAAAATATACATGAAACATTTTCAAAGATGGACCACATAGTAGGACACAAAGCCAGCCTTAACAAATTCTAGAAAATTGAATCATATCAAGTATTTTCTTGAACCACAAGAGACCGAAACTAGAAACCAACACAAGGAAAAAACTCAAAAACACTCAAACACATGGAGATTGAATAGCATGCTATTAAACAATTAATGGGTTAATAATGAGATGAATGAAGAAATCAAAAAGTATATGGAAACATATAAAAGCAAACTCACAAAAGTCCTAAACCTATGGGACACAGCAAAGGCAGTCCTGAGAGGGAAGTTCATAGCAATACAGATCTCCCTAAAAAATATAAAAACATTTCAAATAAACAACATAACCCTACATCTACAAGAACTCAAGGAACAACAACAAACAAAGCCCAGGGCAAAGAGAAGGAAAGAAATAACCAAGATCACAACAGAATTAAACAACATAGAGACTAAAACAACAATCTAAAGGATCAATAAATACAGGATATAGTTCTTTGAAAAGACAAACAAAATTGACAAGCCATTAAACAGACTCATCAAGAAAAAGAGAGGACTCAAATCAACAAAATCAGAAATGAAAGAAGAGAGATTACAACTGATACCACAGAAATACAAAAGATTGTAAGAAATTACTATGAAAAACTATACGCCAACAAATTTGACAACCAGGGTGAAATGCACAAATATCTAGAAAAAAAAAGTCTCCCAAAACTGAATGAAGAAGGAGGAAGCCTGGACAGAACAATAACAGCTGATGAAATTGAAGCAGTAATCAAAAAACCCCTGTCTCAAAAAAGCCCTGGACTGGGTGGTTTCACTGGAGAATTATACAAAACATTTAAGGAAGAGATAACCCCCATCCTTCACAGACTATTCCAAAAATTCCAAGAAGAAGGAAGACTCCCAAACTCCTTTTACAAAGCCTGCATCATCCTCCTAATTCCAAAACCAGATAAAGACACAACAAAGAAAAAATTTCAGGCAAATATCACTCATGAACATAGATGTTAAAATCCTCAACAAAATATTGGCAAACCGCATCCAGCAATAAATAAAAAAGATCATACACCATGATCATGTGGGATTCATCCCAGGGATGCAAGGATGGTCCAACATTTGGAAATCAGTAAACATAATATATTACATAAACAAAAGGAAAGACAAAAATCATGTGATCATATCAATAGATGCAAAAAAGCATTTGATAAGGTATAGCACCTACTTATGATAAAAACACTCAGCAAAGTGGGAATAGAGGGAGCGTTTCTCAACATGATAAAGGCCATATAAGAAAAACCTACAGACAACATCATACTCCATGGGCAAAAACTAAAAGCTTTCTGACTAAGATCAGGAACAAGACAACAATATTCACTTTTACCACTTTTATTCAATATACCATTGGAAGTCCTAACTTCAGTGATCAGACAAGAAAGAGAAATAAAAGCCATCCAAATTGGAAAAGAGGAAGTAAAACTGTCACAGTTTGCAGATGAAATGATAGCTTACACAGAAAACCCTACAGACTCCACCAAAAAACTACTCAACCTAATAAGTGAATTTGACAAAACAACAGGGTTCAAAGTCAATGCTAAGAAATCAAAGACATTTTTATACACCAACAATGAAATATCAGAAATAGAAATCAGGAAAAAATTCCATTTGATATAGCAACAAGAAAAAGTACCTAGGAATGAACCTTACCTAGAAGGTGAAAGACCTGTACTCAGAAAACTACACAACACTGAAGAAAAAAATTAAGGAAGACACAAATAAATGTAAGCACATATTGTGTTCCTGGATTGGATAATTAACATGATCAAAACGTCTATACTACCCAAAGCAATTTATAGATTCAATGCAATCCCTATTAAAATATCAATGGCATATTTCACAGATATGGAACATACATTTCAAAAATTTATATTGAAGTATAAATGACCCTGAATATCCACAGCAATTGTTAGAAAGAAGAACAAGGGAAAGATCACAATACCTGATATAAAACTACATTACAAGGCCACTGTAATCAAAACAGTATGGTACTGGCATAAGAACAGACACATAGACCAATGAAACAGAATAGAGAGCCCAGAAATAAACCCAAGTCTCTATGGTCAATTAATATTCAACAAAGGGTGCAGAAGCATAAAATAAAGCAAAAATAGCCTCTTCAACAAATGGTGTTAGGAGAGCTGGACAGCTACGTGCAAAAAAATGAAACTTGAGCACCAACTTACACCATACACAAAAATAAATTCAAGGTGGATAAAAGACTTAAATATACACCATAAAAGTCCTAGAGGAAAACATCGGCAGGAAAATCTCAGACATTCCATGCAGCAACATCTTCACTGATACGTCCCCTAAAGCAAGGGACATAAAGGAAAGAATAAACAAATGGGACCTCATCAAATTAAAAAGCTTCTGCATGGCTAAAAAAAAACAGCATTAAAATGAACACAGAACAAACTATATGGGAAAACATATTTGCCAATGACACCTCGGACAAGGGTTTGATCTCCAAAATATATAAAGAACTCACACTACTCCACTCCAGGAAGATTAAAAAAACCATTAAAAATGGGCAAAGGACTTGAACAGACACTTCTCCAAGGAGGATATACAGAGGACCCAGAGACATATGAACAGATGCTCAGTATCACTAGCCATCAGACAGATGCAAATTTAAACTACTTCACACTGGTCAGAATGGCCATCATAAATCAACAAACGTTGGAGAGGATGTGGAGAAAAAGGAATCCTAGTGCACTGCTGGTGGGAATGCAGACTGGTGCAGTCACTGTGGAAAACAGTATAGAATTTCCTTAGAAAACTAAAAATGGAACTGCCTTTTGACCCAGCAATTCCACTGCTGGGATTATATCGTAAGAACGCTGAAACATCAATCCAAATGAACCTATGCACCCCAATGTTCATAGCAGCACAATTTACAGTAGCCAAGTGGTGGAAGCAACCTAAGTGTCCATCAGTAAATGAGTGGATCAAAAAATTGTGGTACATTTACACAATGGAATATTATGCAGCAGAAAGAAACAAGGAACTCCTACCCTGTGGGAACAGCATGGATGGAACTAGAGAGCATTATGCCAAGTGAAATAAGCCAGGCGGTGAGGGACAAATACCATATGATCTCACCTTTAACTGGAACCAATCAACAAATAAACAAGCAAGCAAAATATAACCAGAGACATTGAAATTAAGAACAATCTGACAGTAAACAGAGGGGCGGTGAGAGGGGACAATGTGGGGAAAGGTTTTCAAGAACTACTATAAAGGACACAGGGACAAAACCAAGGGGGAGGGTGGAAGCAAGGGAAGGAGGTGGGTTTGGCTGGGGTGGGGTGGAGTGGTGGGGGGAAAATGCAGGCAACTGTAATTGAACAACAATAAAATAATTTTTAAAAGAACATAATTTCTTTTTAAAAATAAGTAAATGTTACCTTTTTTGCTAACAAATTAGTGGGGTTCAGAGCAGGAAATGTAGGCATTATAACATCATATATTGCTAGGGTTTCTTCCCTTCAGTAAAGAAATCCTTGGCAAACACAAATGCATGCCAAGCATTGGGTTTTATTCTAGGTTCAGTTTTTCAGAATTGTTTTGTACTCATTGGAGTAAAGGGCATGACACAGAAACTATAAAGCCTCATAGAAACAAGTATACAGCACCAGTTTTATCTAGTGCCTTCCTGGGCCTTTTAAATATTTTTTGATCCTTTTAATATTAACAGAACACCATGTGTATGACTCAGGACAACAGTGTAAATGTATTAAGTTTGAAGAAGCAAGTACAGATGATGTTCAGGTTCCCCAGGGAAATATTGACCAAGTTGCTGTTATAACTACCAATGTTTTATTTTCCATGATCCTACCTACCTTTGCTCTTCTTTGAAACCATCCTTACTCCATTAACAATGGATTGCATGCCTGGACTGTGTTATATGATGGAATCATATTGGGGTGGCTAAAAAGCCCATTACATTTTTTTTGTACGATGGTTCTAGTAGTGCTTAGTTGTCTTTAACTTTATTCAAAATAATCTTGTTAGATTGTATTGTAACAGCGGTCATATCAGCATGCATTTAAAACATTTTTTATCACCCTTGTAGATGCTGCTGCTGCCTCAGACCTTCGCGTGCCCAGCCACAGTCAACCCCACCATGTTCTTTGATATTGCTGCCGAGGGCGAGCCATCAGGCCATATCTCCTCCAAGCTGTTTGCAGACAAAGTTCCAAAGACAGAAGAAAACTTTCATGTTCTGAGCACTGGGGAGAGAAGATTTGGTTATAAAGTACCCTGCATTCACAGAATTATTCCAGGATTTATGTGACACATGCCACAATGGCACAGGTGGCAAGTCCATCTAAGGGGAGAAATTTGATGATGATAATTTCATCCTGAAGCACACAGGTCTTGGCATCCTGTCTATGAAAAATGCTGGACCCAACACAAACAGTTCCCAGTTTTTCATCTGCACTGCCAAGACTGAGTGGCTGGATAGCAAGCATGTGGTCTTCAGCCAGGTGAAGGATGGCATGGATATTGTGACAGCCATGAAGCGCTATGCATCCAGAAATGGCAAGACCAGCAAGAAGATCACCATTATTGACTGTGGACAACTCTAATAAATTTGACTTGTGTTTTATTTTAACCACCAGACCATTCCTTCTTTAGCTCAGGAGAGCACCCCTTTGCCCCATCTGCTCGGAATGTTCTATAATCTTCTTGCTCTCAACGCAGTTCATTGGGTTCCATGTTTTCCTTACCCTTCCAACTCTAGCTGGTTTGCAGAGTTAAGTTTATGACTATGAAATAAAAACTAAATAACAAAAAAAAATTTAATTTTAAAAACATCAAAATTGGTGAATTTTTGTGCAGCCATTTTAATATTGAAGATGGAAGAAGATATGCAACATTTTTGGTGTATTATGCTTTATTACTTAAAGAAAGGTTAAAATGCAACTGAAATGCAAAAGAAAAAGTACACAGAGTATAGAGAAGGTGCTGTGACTGATCAAACGTGTCAAAAGTGGTTTGCAAAGTTTCTTGGTACTATTGACATTTTGGCCAAATAATTCTTTGCTGTGAGGCTGTCTTATGCATTGGAAGATGTTTAGCAGTACCCCTGGCCTCTGCTCGCTAGAAGCCAATAGCGGGAGATAGCCAACATACTCAAAATATCCAAATCAATAAAGTTATTGGTGAAAATGAAAAATGTGTCTTTTATTTTATGGGAAAATGTAATGGACGTTTTGGCCAACCCAACACTTGCTGTTCTTGGAGTTGAGGCAGTATTATTTTAATGGGGATTAAATCGCTTTGTAAAAGATTGGCAAGCATGCTAACATGCTATTCTACTGAGAGAACTCATCATTGTATGGATTGGCTTCTTTATCTTGTTACCTTGGAGAAATCAACTTCTCTAAATACAGTGCAAAAATTCACATTGTAATTGAATCCCTAATGCCACATTGGGGAAATTATTGTTACTCTTAGAGATCTCCAAGAGAAGACCTGGCCCGGTTCCTTATATCAGCTGTGCTAACTGAAATAGGATATCCATTCTGCAATTTTATGTTCTATACATTATATTCAAAAATTCTGGGACCAAAACCTCGGGGTGTGTACATGAGCTGGTTAACAGCTTCTGGTGGTGCAGCAGGGATTCTTGGACCTGTGTTCATCAGTCAAGTGTATACTTCCTGGGGCTCACAATGGGCATTCAGCCTTGAATGTGAAATAGTGATGCTCACCATCCCACTTTGGAGAGTGCTTTACAAAAGACTTGTTGCTTTTTCTGTAAGGCACGAAAGGATTCAAAAGCAACTTTGCTAACATTAAGATGGAAAGTACATGCTGTAAGGGACTTCCTTTACTAAGGCTCGGTTGGGCAATTACTATGAGTCAGTTTCCAAAAATCAGGCTTTGGATGTTGTATATTCTGAATAACAAGAATGTACATAGAATAATAAAATTCTTTGACTAATTATGAATAATAAGGTAATATAAAAACATTCTGGATTATAATTTCTTTATCTCAAAAAATATTCTTCATTTAATACCTTTTGGGGGGTTGCATGAACTCATGAGTGAATGTACAATGGTCTATAAATGTGAAATTATATTTTTAATTCAAACTGCAGAGGAGTCACTTAAAATGAGAGAATATGCAGTGAAACCATAAGAAGAGTTCTGCAAGAATTACCTATAACAGAATGAAATTACAGAAATTGCTTACTTAAAGGTATATTTATTTTAAGATACTTACTTTTTGTTTATTTAAAAATGCATTTTCTATTCCTATCAAGTTTTCTTATGAAATAAATAGCATTGCTCTTAATTTTTCCATTTACCATGCCTGCCATCCTACCTTACTTTCTTTATTTTTAATACTACACCTTCTGTCTTATCTCCCTAAATAATCCCTTAGTTAATGGATGCGTATGAATAATTCTAATATCTGAGCAATA
>VMDR010025464.1:0-14489 GCA_007922815.1 Macrotus californicus | reverse complement strand
GTGTGAGGCTGTAGATTCTCATATTCATTCCAGTCGCCAACAGGGTCATTTCTTCACACAACAGTCACCCAGCAGTATGTTTCTTGGAGGCCTTCCAGCTTTGCACAGAGCTCGCCTGCTCTCCCCTTTTGGCCTCCCTAACAATCTAGACACCCCTCAGGCTCACTCTCCTGAGCTCTCTTCTCTCCTTTTCCCCCTCGATTCTGCTTCCTCTCTCCTTTTAGTGAGCAACTTGGCAAGCAATCCCGCAGACCTTGCGAAGGACTTAAATTCACAATGGTGAAAGTGCAGAATGGATGACAGGTGATAGAGATTACATTCTAAGTCATAAATAAGAAGCGGGCTGAAAATGTTTATTCTTGTACCACCTTTGTAAAGAGAAACAGGAAGAAAAGGAACAATAAATTCAAGTGACTAAAGAGGATGAAGAAAAATATCTGATTCAAACGATAATAGCAATGGCAAAAGCTTCACAGAGAAACAACAAATTAGCACTTTCTGTCCAACTTTAAAAGAAGTATCATTATAAAAGTACTCACAAACCACATTAACTAAGGGGGAACTTATAATTCTCTTTGTAGAAGCTAATTTCAGCCCGTTAATGGGCTTTTATGTGCACTGAAGAGAACATTAGATGCGGAGTCAGGAGCTCTGTGTTCTCCTGTGACTCATTCTGCTGCCTCCAGCAATCACCTACTTCGTGGTCTCCAGAGTCTTATTTATAAATTGGGATTGTTAAACTGTTTGATTGTTAAACTGTTTTTTAACACCAGGATGCTATGTTTTCATGTTTTTACTGACTTTTTCTTTTTTTCTAAGAGCTTTTTCATTGTATGTAGAAATTTGACCTACCAGAATAATGACAAATTTGTAGTTTCTATCATATTTTTCTATTGTAACCACAGACTTATCAATTAATATGCATAATAAATGTCATGTGATCCATACAAGAGTCATTAAAGATCAACTTGCTCTGCCACTGAAAGGGACAAGGTTATTCTTGGGAAATGGCAGACCCAGAGTGAACAGAGTGTGTAGTAATTTCACCTCTTAATTCTGATGATCCCATTACTTTATTAGAGACATTGAACAAATTGTTTAATTTTCCTAGAGTTTTTCTTTCCTCATGAAAAACTCGGGATAATAGTACTTTCCACATTGGATCACTGTGTGGGTTAAATGATAACTAATGAATAATGCATAACATATATACTCTGAATTTTGTTGACAGCTTGACATTATTTTTCACCTTCAGTGTAACTCTGTTTCATAAGAGCTTTATGAAATACAGTAAATTTAGTAAGGTAAAATGGTTTAAACAAGAGAGACTTGAAGTCAAATGGTGTTAGAATACAAAATGAAATGCAATCTAATTAGATATTCTTGTGTTGGATAAGTAGGCCCAAGGCGATAGCTTTCATAAGTCCCATATTCCTATAAAACTACGTCACACCTTCTCCTCACTACTTGACAAGTTGTAATTTTCTTCATCTTTCAACAAATTATAGCAATTCTCTTGACCTCACGTGTCCTTTCAGCAACCTCAGTATTTCTCTGATTCCTTTACAGCAAAGTCTTCTCAAAGACTCATCTTCCAGTCACTGTCCCTAAGTCCTCATTCTCTCTTTAACCCACTCCACTTGGGGACAAGATACTATCTCTTTTGCCACCATCACTTTACTGAAATTACTCATCAAGGTCACCAGTGATCTCTGGGTTTTAATTTCAATGGTCAGTCCTTAGGCCTGTTTCATTTCTCAGTCATGTTTGATGTGTTATTTGACCCTCTCTTTTTCAGACATATTTTTTTTTACTTGACTTCCAGCCCTGCTGTTTCTCCCTCATGAGCTGCTCCTTCTGACTTGAAGTTCTTCACTCATTTCTCCTCAGACCCCAGACCTTTAAGCATCTGAGGGCCCCAGGTCTCACTCCTTGAACTTACTCTCTTTCCTGTCTATAATGCTTCCCTTGGAAATTTTACTGAATCACATGACTTAAAAATTACTGTGATGCTCTTGATTGACAAATTCATATGTCCCAGAAATATTTTTCTTCAGTTATCTACTTGGCATTTCCATTTTGATGTCTGGTGGGTATCACAAATTTAATATATTCAAAAAAACTTCCTCCTGATCTTCATCCCCAAAACTGTCCCTCCAGATGTCTTGCTCATCTCAGGAAATGACAATGCTGTCAATCTATATAGCTATTGAAGCCAAAGATCGTGGTGTTCTCCTGAGCCCTCCCTTTCTCTTCCACTCCATGCACAATGTGTCAGGAAATACTGTGGGCTCTTCCTTCAGAATAGATTCAGAATCTAACCTCTTTTCATGGCCTCCACTGCTACCTGTCTGAGAAAAATCCAAAGTTACCTCTCACCTGGATCAGTACCACTTCCTGATCGGTTGTTTTACTGTTTCTGTTTTTGCCTCTCCTTCACAGTCTATTTTCCAAAATAACCAAACATCCCTTTAAAAGGCAAGTAATCTCACGTCACCCCTCTCTTTAAAATATCCCAATGGCTTAACATCTGAGTAGAAGCTAAATTCTTTGCAATGATTTACAAGTCCCACACTGTCTGGAACGCTGTTACTCTTGAACCTCATCCCTTAGTCTTCCCCTCAGTTCTCTTCAACTGCTCTGTCCTTCTTGCTGTACCCAAAACAAACATGCCAGCATGTTGTCACTTCAACTTCCCTCCATCCCTCACCTTTGTCAGTCCTTTCCTCAAATATCATCTTTTCATTAAGATCTCTGTGCATTCTATTTTAGATTGCATATTCCTTCATACGATACATCTGAGCTCTCCTACCCACTTCCAACTTGGTGAATGAAAACTAAGCACCTGGCCAGTGAAGACTTTCATTTATGTATTTACTTTTCACCTATGTACCTTTGCTAGAATATAATATAGAAAATGTCGTCCGTTCTTCGGTGCTATAGTCCCAATGTCTAGAATAGTACCGCATATATAGCAGGCTCTCAATAAATGCTTTTAGTGCAAATTAACCCTTTGTTTAATGATATTGGCCTTAAAGCTTGTATTTTCTTTTTAAGAAACTGAATATTAGCGATGAATGTCTGAGACTCTTCCTTCTTCTGCCTTTCTGAAGAGGGTATCCCAGTAGCAGGGGTGGCCAAATGTAAGGAGAAATAACTTATCATATCCAGACACTTACTGCAAAATATTTTAAGATTACTAACACAAAAGAGTGGAAACAGATCATTTGCTTGGTTGGCCTGTCCAGTTCTTGGCGTCCCTGCCTCTTCAATCAGCACCCTGTGTGAGCTCTCCCACGCATCTGGCTCGCCTTTCATCTGCCTCCAGATTCAGCTGAAACACCTTTTTCAGGGTTGACTGAACAGAACTTAGAGTATACTAGTCAGTCTTTTGTGTCTTAATCATCTTCTTCCTTGCATGCCACCCTTCTCCAATTTGACAAATATAATACATCACCTTGAACCTACACATCTCATGCCACATTCTTCATGTAACTTCTTTTACCCACCGGAGAACCGTTGTTCCTTCCTTTTCTTGACTCCTAACACTCTGCCTGCCTCTGCGCAACAGTCTGCGTAAGAAACTTTGAATGGGCTTTCTCTCTTTCCTTGGCTTGTGTTTGTAGACTAGATGTAGGGTAGTCTCAGGTATTTGGTGAGTTTGTTTAGACCTCAGCAGAGCGATATATCTGAAATTTCATGTCTTCCTCCTGTCACTGCCCTCAAATGCTAGCAATGCCAGGAAGTGTTAGTAAAATTTTTATCTTATCTTCTGAAGTATGCACAAGCTCTTTGAAGAGACAGGCTGAGGCCAACATTCACATATTCCCTGCAGGGTTTAACAACTCCAGACCTTGTTCACTATTGGGACTCAATAAGTAGTAGATTAAGAAGATTAATTTATCATAACTTTATTGCTGCACTCAGTTTACAGAATAGATGATAAACATTATAAATTTATGTGGCTGAAAAAAATGCCACTCTAATTTTCCTGAAAATGCAAGCTTCTCTGTGTCTACAGTGTATGGCTAACACAAGGCTGCTTAAAAGCCCCAGGGTCACTTGTAACCAGGAGCTAGGCCAGACCATCAAATACTAGGAGCTAAAATCATATCATTATTTCCAATAGTTGGATATCCATCATGCTTTTCTTCTGAAAATAGGAAGGTGATAGCATCTCTACAGTGTGCCCATTCCCTTCTCCCACACTTGTACCTTCCGGCATAACTTGATCTCTATGTGCCTGGACTTGCAGCACTCCATTAATCCCGGCCAGAGGCTGGGCATGGCCATCAAACCTGTGCCAGAAACTCCCCACAGCCAAGGCCATCTCCTCACAAAGAGAAAGCTAAGGATGGCGATATGGGCCCTCAGCAATATTCCTTAACTCAGATTGTACTATTTTAATTCAGGCTTGAAATTAACCCTACCACCTCATGATGAAATGAAATGTGTAGTCTGAGCACTCACTCTATCAGGCAATTCATTAATTTTTAACAATATGTGGTATTATACTTTTGACTTCCCCCAAAGTTAACTACCTAAGTTGTCCCTAAGTATCTGCAGAGGGGTTGGTTCCAGGACCACCCCCCAAAGCATACAAAAATCTAAGGATTCTCAAGTCCCCTGTATGAAATTGCAAAGATCAATGCACACCATTGGCCCTCCACATCTGCAGACTCCCTACCGTGGATCAAAAACAGTACAGGAATTTATTGAAAAAAATCCACGTGTAATTGGATACACACAGTTCAAACTGATGTTGCTCAAGGGTCAACTGTACTCAAACAGGACAAAAATTATATAAATATTATACGTATAATAGTTAGATATTAATGGAATAATGAGATTTGCCCACAGGTATGAACTGTCTGGTAGATTGTTGCAAGAGTTAAAATAAAATAGTTTTAAACTAATTTAGATGAAGTCAACTCACATTAAACTTCTGGATGATTCTTGGAACTGGGCACTCAGTAGAGATGTATTCAATAGTGCAACAGGGTGGACAGAACTGGGGAGGTGGGGCTGTGCCACTGGACAAGGACACCCAGTAAGTTGGAGATGGATTGTGTAGAGGTCTGTTTGCGGGAGTAAAAAGATGATTCTTCATTCTGAAGGCAATAGTCACAAAGGTTTTAAATGCAGAAATATTGTGTTAGACTTATTTTTTAATCATATGGCTTTCTGGGATGATGGATTGGGGTATAGAAAGGAGAAAATGAATTATATACATGTATTTCTGCCCTTCAGTTATTAGCACAGGATTCTTAAAACTCTCGCAGTTTCCTAAGGGATATGAGCCTCTCTTGTTCTAATGTTTGGTCTTTGAACCCTGGGAGCATCTTTTGTTCTAAGGAGGCGGGTCTGGTGGGCTCCTGGAGGGCTTCTGTACAGAGGATGGTCACCAGGAAGACCAAGCTATGATTAGGAGCTTGGAAATTTCAGCCCCGTACCGCTGTCCTCCGGAGAGTGGACAGAGGATGAAAATGGAGTGAATAACTGATCGTGCCTATGTAAGGAAGCCTCCATAAAATTCCAGTTGCAGGGAGTTTCCGAGAGCTTTCAGGTTGGTGAGCATATTTATACACCGGGACAGTGACAAGCCCCAACTCCGCAGTGACAGCAGCTTGGCACTCAGAGCCCTGTCAGACCTTGCCCCACGTATCTCTGCATCTGACTGTTCACCTGTATCCTTTGTCATATCCTTTAATAAACCACTAAGTGTAAGTGGTTCCCTGGTTCTGTGAGCTGTTCCTGAAAATAATCAAATCCAAGGGGCAGGAGCTCATGGGAACCCCCAACTTGTAACCAAGTTGAACATGGATGTGGATGATCTGGGGACCTACTCTCTGCAACTGGCATCGGACACAGGACAATCTAGTGCAACTGAGCTCTTAACCTGTGGGATCTGATGCTCTCTCCAGGTAAGTATGTCAGAACTGAGTTGAACTGTAGTGCATCCTACTGGTGTCACAGAACTGGTGGTCAGCAACATCAGAAGTGAGGTGCTCTGTATGGAAGTAAAGGAGAACAACGAAGGGAGAGAATGCTAGTTTTTTTCCATACACAAGAAAATGGTATAAAAATATTTAGACGGCAATGCTAAATGTTGATGAACATTTGGAATAACTCAGATTCTCACATGTGATTGATGGAGATGTGAAGTGATAATATTCTAGAAAACATCTTATTAGTTTCTTCTAAAGTTAAATATACACTGCCATATGACCTAGTAATTGCACTCTTGGTGTTCACCCTGAGAAAGGAAACCATATGTCCAAAGACTTGTGCACACATGTTCACTGCGATTATATTCAGAATAACCACAAACTGGAAACCCCCTTAATCCCCATGAGTGGTAAAATGAATTACACACATCATGGTATAAACATAAGATAGCACACTACTGAGCGAGTTAACAAAGAGAGAGCTGCCAGTGCACACGATGAAATAGATGAGGCAGTTGTAAAATATGTTCACAGGTTCTTTTTCACAATCTTTGTTGGGCCTTCTCATGATTCTGGACTGACATCGTGGTGCACTTGCAAGCAACACAAAGTACCCGGAAGTGATGTTATATGACATTCATGACTAGGTCAGGAAAGGGCATACAGCTTCTTCCCAGAACAGTGGCACTCACTTTACACCCCTGCCCAGCCAGGTACTAATTCTCACAACTCTGAGACCACGCATCTGGGGAGAAGTCACATATCAGTGTCCTAGTCTAAGGTACCTTTGGGATTGCTGCCACTAGCTAGCACCAACAGCCAGACCGTGATGGCACTGCCTTAGTTGTTGTGGCCCCCAGGCATTAAGCCACTCCCAGTCTTTCCAGCTGAGACCCCCGGCACCACAGGGTGGTCCCCATGGTGCCCTGATGAAATCCTGACCTACCAAGGTAGTGAGCAGGCAAAAATGTTTCATGCCACTAAGTTTTGGAGTGAGTAGTTATTCATCATGGTAACTGGAATTATAGATGAATCTCTCACACATCATGATGAATGAAAGACCCTGGACACAAAGAATATACACTGTAAGATTCCCTTTACTTGAAACAAGAAAACACAAACAACGCACACTGAGAGCAGATGAACAATTCCACGGGATTCTGGTTGGGGGGAGGGGGGCTGACTGGAGTAGAGCGTAGGAATGGGTACTGAAAATGAAAATGTTTTGTGTTGTGACTGTGGTGGTGACGTTTGCAAAATTCATGAACTGTTCCCTTAAAGTACATGTATTGTATTGTATGTAAATTATACCTCAATATATTTGTATTTAAAAAGTAGGGTCAAAAGGACAGAGAAAAGTGCTATTGATATTCCCAAAGGACCCGGTAGATGTCTGCAAATATTTGTCCTCCTAGTGGTCACTCAGTCACTCATGACCACATCTTCCACCTTGGGCTGCTCACGGCGTTTCCACGTAAAATTCTACCTAGCTAACTCCTGGATTTCAAAGTTCAGGAAAACATGAACTATGATTTGCTCATTTCCTACTAGAAGTTTTCACGTTTCAGCAATATGTATCTCTTTTTCATAGGAAAGGCCAGCGGGGGACCACTGCAAGTTCCTCACTCTGGACAGCAGGGGTCACAATTGCCTCATCAAATAGAAACCTACTGTGTTTTGCTTTTTCTTTTCTTTTTTCAGATTTTATTTACTTACTTTATTAGAGAGAGAGAAAGGGAGGGAGGAAAACAGCAATATGCGAGGGATACATGGATCAGCTGCCTCTGGCACACCCCCAAGGAGGGACCTGGCCTGGAACCCAGACATGTGTCCTGACTGGGAATTGAACCTGCAACCCTTTGATTCACAGACTGGTACTCAATCCACTGAGCCCCACCTGCCAAGGCCTACTGTGTTTTTCTTAATGCAAAGGAGCAGGGACTGATCATCTTCAAGATCTAGTGAGTGTCATGAATTGACATGGTAATGAGTTAATTTCCTCCAATGACATGTGACATGCAGGTAAGTACAGCACTGACTTAATAAACAGTCATTGAAGAGAAAAAAAGGAACATCAGCTCATCAAATATATGTGCGTGCACACTTGTGTGTAGCATCCGTATATATATATATATATATATATATATATATATATATATATATATATATACTTACTACAAGCAGTATCTGTAGTCCATAAAAGTTAAAATGTGAAACGATGTTACCGTTAGCATCAATGAAATACAGTAACCAACCACATGCTATTTGCAGATGCCAGTAAGTCCCACAGCCCTGACCACTGCTTTCCAGTTTCCCAGACATCTGCCTCGTTAGGCTTCCCATGCACAGACTTGAACTCTGGAGGGGGCCAACCAGGTGCCAATGCCCCTGCTGGTTGATACCTCAGAAAACAATAGAGATTTCTGAGGCCAGCAGGGCCTGGGACAGTGAAGGATGGTGGTGGGCACTGGGTATTGGCTGATGGACATCAGAGGCTGTACCCTTCTTTCATTCAGACCTTTGAGATGGTCAGGTGGGACATAAGGGGTTTTCTCTGCTGTCTGTAACAGAACCTACAGCAGGTGCCTGCCCTTCTGGTAGTTGACCCACAGTAGCTCAGTAAATGCAGGGAAATGAACCCACTGACCGTCTCGGGAAGATGACCATATCAACCTTGGCCACAGGCCATCAGAGCTTCCTGTCCCAGTGGTCAGCAGAAGCTTTTATCTGCCGTTGGTCCTCATGTCCTTAGAGAGCTCTTTACTATTGAACATTGTTTGTATGTAGTTTTCTTTTTTAAAAGAGTGAATCAGTACTCAGTTATTCATAGATCTCTGCACTTCATGCCGGGACTCTCATTGTGACCAAAACCATCACCTCCTTTGCTGGGGGCTATCTTTGTAAATAGGAGGACTGTATACACTGTGCCCAAAAAGGAATGAAAGATGTCCTGGCATCTCTCCAGGACATGAGTGCATATTCCTCAAATTTACAGTTTCTTCTGCACTTCTATTTATTCCACAAAGGAATAAACATTGCCCTAAATAAAGAAGTAAAGAATAATAAAATGAAGCAGAAAATAATAACACCTTTAAATGATCAATTACCAATGAATGTAAACATCTCTCCCCGTGAAGACAGCCTTCTCCAGGGTAAGAGCTGGAAGGTCTATTCTCTAAAGGCAATGACCAGGCTGACACTGTGGTCTAAGCAAAGCCCAGGGGACACCCCTGACTTGGAGTATGAGAACGAGAGAGATGGTGATGCAGTCTGGTCCGGCTGGAAGGCGTGTGATAGCAGAGTCATCACCAAGCAGGGCTGGGAAAGAGCAAGCCATCAGGGTGTGAAACAGGACATGCAGGCCACATCCAGACTGAACAAGGGCCCACAAACTGATTTAGGAACAGCCACTGGGGTCTTCAGGATGTGACAAGTTGCACTGGGACTGGCAGTCCTGTCGAAAATGGACAACCAGAAAAAGCAGTTTGTGGGGAATGGGACATCCATCTGACCAGACTGCAGGTGCCTTCCGACTGAATGTGGAGGTTACCTCCATCTGGGGCCTGGAGACCAGACCTGGGTGTTTGAAGGCTTTGTCACACATTGCTCTGGAGCAAGTGATCTGCCACAATAATCTCAAGCCAGACTGCTGATTCCTCTAATCCAGATATTTTTCCTACTCTTAACATCCCTGGAGAAGAAACCAGAATCTCTTCAGTATTTGGTAGTTTCCTTTTGTGTTCCTGACCATGAACAACACACCTGGGGTCAACGCCTCCTTGCACAGGCTTTAGGGGACAGCTCCGTGGAACCTGCAAACACTGTCAACAACCATCTCAGGTAATTCGGTGCCACTCAGCTGGGACACAAGTGTGTGTGTGTGTGTGTGTGTGTGTGTGTGTGTGTGTGTGTGTGTGTGATAGTAGCAGTGTCCCAAGGAGACCGATCCAGACCATGCATGCCCCTCTGCCCTCGAACTTCTTCAAAGACTCCTTTCCAGTGGAAAACTAGTTGAGTGTTAAACGAATAAGAAAGAGGGTTCTTACAAACTCTAAGTCCCAAATTTAGTTCCAAATCAAAAGTAGAACCAAGTTATTTCTATGGAGCCGAATGGATAAACTTGGCAGAGGATGCAGCTTTCAACCCAAGAGGGCCAGCTTTGTTAGGACAACCTGAAGGAAGTGCAGGTTGGGCTGGTTGTAGAGGCTGTGAGTGGGGACTTGGTTCAGGGACAGGCCCTAAGTCACCTCTCTGTAGAACATGTATTCTCTCTCCTGGGGTCAGATACCATTTAAGCAACACAGCCTGTGGCCCAAAGTAAAAGCATTGTCAGAGGGCTGCATTAGCACAGGTTTTACAAGATCAGCAGAGTATTTAGACATGGCTCTGCTGCTCTACCCATTCTGTTCACACGTGGGCGCGCAAAGCCCTATATTTGTCGAAAACAAACAGACCTGCCTGAGCCCCTCTCTAAGCTTCCAGACTTCACACTAAAACCCACCTGTCCCTTATCCTGGATTCCTCTACCTGCTCAACAGCGGCTCACTTGTCACGGCCCCTCTGATGCCAGAGAAAAGTAGACAAACACGGAAAGAGGCAAGAAGCGCATGCTCAGGGGGAGTCTCCAGCTCAGTCAGGCCTTGGGGCACCCCGTGCATCCTACTCTGTGGCACTGAGCTGGCTAGTCTGAGAAATCTGTGTTCTGTTCCCTGCCACCATCACTGGCACACTCAGCTCCTAGTCACAGGTATTCCTGGGAGAGAGCCTCCTGTGAGGAAGTAAGTGGCTTTCCTGTGAACTTAGCAGGAGGGGCCGACAAATGTTTCAAAGATGGAATTTATAGGGACAAATGGGGATCAAAATCGAAAAAGAGAGATTAATAGTCAGTAAAATGGAATAAAATGGAAAAATTGAAATAAAGGAAAGGAAGAGGCCAAGGTACAGAAAGACACCCCAGTCCTCAGGGCCAGAGTTTCTGCAAATAGCAGATTGCTGCATTTTAGGAAGAGGACTGTTTACATTTGTGTCTTACATTGCTGTTTATCTGTCGCTGTTATTAAGTATACAGTACAGTTAGTTTCTGGGAAAAACACGGCACTTAGCTCTGCTAAGGAAACCCAACACAGACGCTTTTACTTTTCGTTATGTAAGATCTGTTTGTCAGAGCTGAGGAGTGAGCGCGTGGGGAGCTGGCGTTGTGGGTCTGCAGGAAGAGTGAGCCCAGTCCAGGGCACAGGGGACAGGCAGGGGCTGTCTTCGGAATATTTGAAGAGTTGTGGATTTTTTCTATATGATAGACTCAGTTACTTATAAGTAATCTCTATAAAGTGGTCCAGCTGCCTGGCTCAACGGTACTGACCTTTCAAACCTTGATTCTCCCTCTCAGCTTCTTTCTATCTGCTTACAGAAAGCTGATTACCTACTCTTCATCTCAACCTCTCACAGCTTTCTTATATCCAATGAGCGTTGTTGGAGCTGAGACGACATCACTTCTTTCCCCACAGTGGGAGGCAGGGCTCACTTCCTCTTTGAGTTTATCTTTTCTTGATTACTATCTCCTGTCTATGGAGATACGGAAATCCAAGGAATGTGCTTTCAGAGATGAGAAGGTGGTGACCTGGGGATGAACAAAGCTGAGAAACTGTCAGTCCCTAATAGTCTGTGAAATATTTTGATGTTTAATGGTCAAGACTTAAAATGATTTTATAGTTCCCTAGAACAGAATGGTACTGGCCTAGGAAGAATCTTTTCTGATTCTTCTACTGAGGAAAGAAGGTTTCTTTTAATTCCCCCCAACCTTTTCTCCCTCCTCTTACTTCCTCTCCTCTGGTGAGCTTTTTCTCACCCTCGCTTTGTCTGCCTCCATTTCTGTCTTGGAATTTGTTGACTATAAGTGTGATCACAAGAGAGAAAGGCAATGCAAGGACTGATCCCAATGGTTTAAGGCTCCCTCAAATATATGTTGGTAAAGGAGGCTTTCTGAGGGAAACAGAAGTAGAATCCAGTGTCAGATGCTGCATTCGAGATGAAAGCCAGGCTGGCAGGTTGAGATGTCCATTGGGGTCCTGAGAATCCTGAAGGTTGGCTCAGAGAGGTGGTTCACCCAGGCTAGTTCAACTGGGCCCAACTGAGTCAAGGTGATAGTTGAACTTCTAAGTTGGAACAGCCACAGAGAGAATACAAGGGCTGAGAAAGTGCTTTCTGGAATGAAAAGGGGAAGGGAGAAGGGACGAGATTACAGCATCGCAGGATAACCGTGGCCCTCCTGCAGATGCGAATGTACTCTTCAGCACAAGTCTAAACTAGTTCATTTTCATGGATCATTACACTTCTTTACAAATTGTCAAAACTACACGTTACGTTTATTAATATGAACATGTTTTTATTGCTCTTTGTTCTCACTGTTGGATGTGGCCTCTGTCAGCAGAAGGTTTCTCTAAAACAAAACACAGATTCAGGCCATAAGGAACGGCATCACACAACCTGCTCTCCCATTTTCACTTGAGTTTGTTGAGAACTCTGCCCCACTTTCAGTAAAGCTCAATAATCATGTTTTTATACCTTTCTTTCTTTTTCCTATAGATTGTTTCAGAGTCTGAAGGACTTACAAGCGTGTTTTGGAGAAGTTTGATTCTTTCTGGACCACAGCTTTCCTTAGACATTGTGTGCAACTCTCTTTTCCCATTGTCTCATCACTTGTTTTCGCTTCTTTTCACCCTGTCTTTCTTTCTTTCTTTCTTTCTTTCTTTCTTTCTTTCTTTCTTTCTTTCTTTCTTTCTTTCTTTCTTTCTTTCTTTCTTTCTTTCTTTCTTTCTCTCCTCTCTCTCTCTCTCTTTTCTTCCCTTCCTTCTCTCTCCCCTCCCTTCCTTCCTTCCTCCCTTCCTTCCTTCCTTCCTCCCTCCCTCCCTTCCTTCCTTCCTTCCTTCCTTCCTTCCTTCCTTCCTTCCTTCCTTCCTTCCTTCCTTCCCAGTACCTGGTTAGTACCAAGCTATACGCTAGTTATGAAGATGCTGGACCTGTGGCCACCCCTGTACCCTCAAACCTTCATTCTAAAGAAAGTTCCCAGAAGAAAATCTAATTCAGGGGTGTCTTCTGCATAAGATTCCAAAATGCCTACTTAAGGACACCTCCCTTAAAATGCAGCATTGCCTCCACACTTTTTCGCGATTTATTCTGGGGTCTCAGCAGCCAGTAAAACTCTCTTCAAAGGTGCCCTTTCATAGGTAACTCTCATTTGTTTTTGACTGCCTTAATCTCTAACCTTGAATATTATCTTCTAAACCACATTTTCCATACAAATGCTTCCTTACAAACATAGGCTCCTTATGGTCACAGTCCTGGTCTGCACTTTCTTTTCCAAAAATACACTCTACAACTTCCCTCACAAAGGCCTCTTCTCTTGTTGCTGATTCTTTGATCCTCCACCACTTAGTGCCACTTGGAATCAGCCAACTCTCTTCCATTCTCCCTCTATTGTACTTTGGAGCCTCTTCATTTACTGCCATCCACAGAAAATCATTTTGATCCATAAGATCTTTGCCATCATGCCACAGCCCACCCCTGGACCCTGTGGCTTTTACATTCTTCTCATGGCTGATTGAACTCTGCTTCCATCATATCCAGCATCCTTGCTCACTCTAACCTTCAAGGATAGCTCATTCCCCAAATTTCCTTTGTGTAGGTGCTTCTGTGTTTCAATGGAATTCCCTAAGGAAGTGTATGGGCACACACATGTACACACATGCATACACCTCACAGGTCATGTCCCGTACCTTCATCTAAGGTTTGATTAGATCAGTCCTTCATCTGGTCGAGTTATTAAACATACAGATTCTTTCTTCAGTTTTTTTTCTAGACCAAGAAAGCAGGCACATTTAAAAAAATTATGATAGAGTATTAAGAGCAGGTCAAATCTATTTTCTCTTTGTAGGATGTTATGATATAAAAGCTTCCAGAGGGTCCTGGAACTGGCTTATATGTAACCACATGCTGGGCACCTTCCGTCATGGAGGGGGCTGCTGGGAGCAGTCTCGGGCCCACCCACTACTGCCCACTTCACACCACTTTCCTGCCCCCGGGAGCAAGAGAGTTGGAAGAAACATGAACTGTAACCTACTTTTCTTCCCTGATTTCTAGGGAAAAAAAACTATTTTAAAGCTTTTCAAATTGCTTGTATACAAGCTCCCTTTCATATCTATTTCCTTGGTTGCCTCTTCACGGGGAGGAAAGTTTAATTAGTCACCATCCTCTGCACTGAAATATTTTACATGCCGCTATTTCATCTTTCTTAATTTGTACAAAATGCTAAAAAGATGATTTGATGCTACAACTATTTAAACATGTGGACAATTTTTTTATTATGAGTTTTAGCTGTTAGCTTTTCTTATTAGTTTCTAAAATGTACAGTTATTAAATATAATTCTCAAGTACTGAAAAGTCAGTGTACTTCTCTAGAGAGTGTCACGTCTGGGGTAGGCTCCAGTCATCCATTGATTTGCTGTGTGACATTGGTTTGCTCTTTCCGAATGTTAACATTGTTAC
>VMDR010025463.1:0-14495 GCA_007922815.1 Macrotus californicus | reverse complement strand
TTTTTTTAATGTTGTAGCTTTGTGATTATTAATACTTAGGCAGAACTCTTGAGTCTATATTCAATGGGATAAACTCAACTTTAGAAAATCTGTAAGACCTCAAGTAGAAATATAGAAAACACAACTCAAAATGTGTTGGAAAAATTGTAAGTAAAGCAATAACTTTTACTCACATATATCAGGAGGTGCAGTGGCCACATGAGGCTCATCAGAACCTGAAGATCCAGCAGTTGAAAAGGCTTTGGGATTGACAACCCTTCTCACTAAAGAGTAAAATCCCGGCAGGTAGGAAACCAACCTGGCTCTGTTACAGAGCACCTAAAAATGACACAAAATTTTAAATTAGTTTTTTCTGGATATAAATGTTATACTTACACACACAGACCTCCTCTGGCAAATCATCACACTGCAATATATCTTTTAAAACCCATATTTATTCTACTACTGAGTACCTATCTTATGGCAAGCATTATGTGTATTTATAACTTAAAAAATAAACACAAATATAAAAAAACAAGCAGTAAGTTCTTTGGATAGAAGTGTATGGCTTTCCCAAAAAAGGTCAGAGTTAAGAGTGCCACACTAGAGAGAATGGGAACCTCTAAAAACTGCCCTATGCAGCAGCACTACAAAGGTAGCCCAGCTAATAAGGTTCTTCTATTACCAAAACACGGAACTTTCGAAACCTTTCCCAGGATCAAAACCTGTTTATTTTCTAACTCTTCTCTTCTCTCACTGCCAAAAGTTGTGTGAACTATTTCCCATGCCATCCTTCCTCTTGGATTTACGGCAGTGTCCCCTCCTTTCACTTTAGCGCACACCTATGTGCTACAGTTTCTGCTCCTAAGGACACTTTCTACACGCTTAATGGTTACAATGGATGATTGTGCAAATGCATAAACTTTTAGCAAAATACCTGGGCGACACCAATTTAAAGCAGGGGTTGGGGAAACTATAGTCAGATACAGCCTGCTGTTTCACGGTGACACGGTCACACCCATTTACGTACGTACCGTCTCCGGCTGCGTTCACACCACAGCGCGAGTTAAGTAGCGGCACAAACACTCTACGGCCCACAGAGCCTCAACTGCTCACTGTCCAGCCCTTCGCATTAAAGAAAAAACCTGCCAACTCTTAATTTAGTGGAAAAGTGTAAGAACAAGCATCATGTCATCTGCAAAATGCTCAAGATGTGAATAACTAAAAAACCCTTGAAGGAGTAGACAAAAAGTTTCAGGGAGAATGTACTAGGTTTTGCAGAAATAGTAGAAATTTGCTGGGAAAAGTGACATTTCAGTGAGTGACTTTCAGAAACAAAGGCAGGGATCCATGAAGGTGTATTCAGAGCGACAAGCTCAGTGAGGGAGGGGACCAGGGAGTGCAGTCAAAAACAATCTTGAAAGTTAACCTGTAGGCAACTACAGAAGACTTTACATCTGAAACAAGACAGTCAAGGGCCTGTTACATCAGGAAAATAAATCAGAATTGTATTCTGCAGGCAGGCAATGGAGTAAACTGATAAAAATATGGGATATTTTTAGGAATGTACCATAAGGACGGCATAGACAAAAGATTGGAGTGGGGTTAGAGAGGTGTTATGAAAACTACTTACCAGGATGTGGAAACAGCCTAGCCATTTGACACTTTAGAATGAATCATTTCCCCCCTTTCAGATACTGCTGTGACGTCCAGCCCATCCACCCTTTCTTACTTTATTTCTCACGGTAAGTATAAGAGAACATCCTAACTGGTATTACCACCTCTCTGGCATAGTTTCTTACTAATTTTACCCTCCCTTCCCTTACTTCACTCTTTAGTCACATAAAAATATCTCCCTCACATTTCCCGTATTTCTCTGCCTTCTTTTAGACTGTCAAGTTTTTTTCCTGCTAAAATGCCCTTTTCCCTAACATTCTAAGCCTTAAATATTCCAACTCTTTCTTAAGGACCTGGAATAGAACCTCCTTCATGTGCTTCCTAAGTGTGAGGCATATCACCAGAGCATTCTGCCCACCTGAAAATTTAAACATCCCCCCTTGGTTCTGTACCCAACCTGCCCAAATAGACAAAAATGGTAATTATTAGGTTTTTTACCTATTAGACAAACTTGGACTTTTAGGTGTTTCTTTAAAACTATAAATTTACCTTTATAATTGAAGACATTTAATAGATTGAATATGCTTCAGGATCTAAAAGGCAATTTAAATTTAAAATTTCAAAAATTATTTGAGCAAAGCTTCAAAATAATAAGAGGTTCAATAAGAGATTAGCTGAAAGGGGCAATATTAAATAATCAAAAGTGTTAGTTACTATGGGCCAGTAACTCTACTAAGTGCTTTACATGTACTGTTTTACTTAATTTTAACAACACTTCTATATACCATTATTTACATTAGTTTAAGTATGATTATTAAAAGATTATTTGTGATCCTTCACATTCACACTGCTTCACAAGCAAAAACAAATGGAAAAGATTATCCAAATTATTTTAGAACTTATCTACATTATTAACAATTATTTTAAAGATTTTATTTATTTATTTTTAGAGAGGGAAAGGGAGAGAGAAAGAGGAGAGAAACAGCAACGTGTGGTTGCTTCTCACACGCCCCCTACTGGAGACCTGGCCCGCGACCTAGGCATGTGCCCAGACTGGGGATTGAACCGGTCACCCTTTGGTTTGCAGGCCGGCGCTCAATCCACTGAGTCACACCAGCTAGGGCTAACAATTATTTTAGCCTCTAAGTACCAAGGCCACTAGACTCTACTTTGATTTTTCTTGATGGTAAACTTTTAACAAAAGTTATATAATAAAATGTGAGTTTTGTTTCTAAAATAAAATCTAATCACCAAATTTCATTTTATTGGCAAAATAAACCCAGTATTTAATTTGTCCACTGAAAGAGATAGCTGATGACATTTCCGGTTTGTTTCCACAGTTTGTTTACCCTTTAACCCGTATGGGTTCCATTGTGGGACTGAAATATTTTGCGCAAACTTGACAGACTTTATGACACTGGCACAGCTGGTGAATATAATTAAAAGTTCCAGCCAATAAAACAGCCCCCAAATTAAAATAGCCTGTTTATCTTAGTTTTAGAATAAGTATGTATTTTATACATGACTAATTTCAAGTAAACCTAAGACTCTAGACTTGTGAAGATGACAATCTGTTAAGGTTTAACTTGGTCTCTACCGAAGACTGAAATCTGGTCATCTATAAAGTACACCCGTATGCACACACAGACACTTCTGTGTGGTCCACAGTGCTACAAGAAATTTTAACTGGGTATCGACACTGAGAAATCATGAGATTTCACACAAAAGGTCCAGGGTTGTGGCTGTTTTCGAAGATCTGGAAGCACTGGATTATCTCCCGAAAGGCATTAATCAGCAACAAATTGCTGCAGGTAAGGAAAGCCTGCTCCCTTCATATAAGGCCCCTGAATTTAACCTGTCTGGCCACTGAAGTACGGATATTTATGATCCCTGCTATGTCTGCTCACTCAATTGTTGAAGACACACATATCTGCACATTTCACTACTGACATCCATTCAGCATTGACAATGCATACAAACTAACAAATTTTTAAAAGTATATTTGAATATTAAAATTAAATTTTATTTTGTATGACCTTCTTTCTAACAACGAGAGGATTTACAAAGTAGCTTTCACATTATTTCTCTTACTGAACTAATTTATAAAGCCAGGTCAAATATTAGCATTCTATTCTAATTAATGTCTCTCCTTTGAGAGTCCCGCATGCTTCTTTACAACGTTCCCCTTCTGCGGTTATGGCCAGGTAAAAATTCACCTTAAAATGTGGCCACGACAAGTGGTCTACTTTTGTAACTTGTCCCTGTAGTCACTTCATTAGACACTCACTTAACATGTCAGGTTCAATTACAGAAATATTGTACTATCCTGGGCAACTGCTGCCATACTAATTAATCTTCCTAACACACAGCTCTGACTAAGTCACCATGATTTAAAGAATAAAGTCTAAATTACTGAGTTCGGCATTCAAGGCTCTCTATTTACTTGGACAAATTTCATAAACCAAAGTTATTCCCCAGTAATTGCATTCACGTCTCTTATACTCAGGAAGACAAAACTGGCTTCTTGATTTCTGAAAGGGGGGTGTCCGAATACACCTGCTGCTCTTCCCACCCAAACCTTAGATTATCTAATTCTCACTGTCTTTCAAAACTCAAATTAAATGCTTCTCAGATTAAGTGACCCCAAGTACCTATTTTCCCTTCTCCACAAAGCTGAACCTGCACTGTACCTTTTAAAAAAATTACTTCCTACTTTTACTGTGGCTGTTTTCATTTACGTCTTGTGTCCCCTACTGTACGACCTCCCTATGCTAGGATGTGTCTGCTTAACCACTAGGAAGTTACAGCCAATAAATACCTCTGGCCTATGTCAAAAATACCTCTTGCTCTTATTTTGTAGGGTTTGGAACGTTACTTGCTATACTAAAACTGCTACAAAACCTTAAGTTTAGCTAACAAAGAAATAAAAAAAGGCTTAAAGATAGATTCTAAATATTCACTGACATGATGTCTTTTTAAAAATATTGAAAGGATGCTGGCTCTGAATGTATTTCTAAAACAGAATTTGTCGAAATAAGTACACGTCTATTAAAAAGAATGCGTTCAAACTACCTTCAGAGCGGACCAACATTAATTTCTCACCCCTTGCTGCCTTTGACAGTTTTGATACATTAAGCCAGAGATTTTCAACCCTTTTTCATCTGGTGGCACACATAAACTAATTACTAAAATTCTACAGCGTACCAAAAAATGTATTTTTCGCTGATCTGACTACAAAAAGGTATGATTTTTCTTCCTTCACACCCAACAGCTATTGTTGTGTCGGCTGTTGTCATTCTTGTTTTTAAATCTGAGAATCTACGGGAAAAGAGGTCAGTGCCCCTGACTCAACAGTCATGTTGCATGTTTTAAAATATCTTGCGACACACCTGTTGAAATCGTTGCACTTAGTCTAAACAGGACAAACATTATGCCACCACCACCATCACAAACGGTCCCTCCAACATTTCCTAACCAGCTCCCAAACTAGAATTCTGCCACACTGCCCCTTAAGAGACTCATTTACTCACATTGGCCATTTCTAGAGAGGGCAGATGCACAATGTTTTCTTTCCGTAGTTACTTACTCCTGGAGGAAGACAAAACAAAACAGGCCAGTGACGGTTTAAGCTTGAACAAAAGACAGCTCGGGGAACGCCGCCGCTCTCCTGCTCGTGTCCCTCGATTACGACAGGACCAAGGGGCCGGCCCTGCCCGGAACCCGAGGAGGCCCGAACGCGCCCCCAGCGCCCACCGGGCACGGGACCCCGCCCTGGGGCGGCCCGGCGGCTCCAAACCGCGGGCGTGTGCCCGCTGAAAACAACTCGGACCAGACCCGGGGGTGGGGACGGGGAGCGGCTGCCGGGACAGAGTCCGGGGGGTCGAGGCCGGTATTTCAGCACAAGTCAGGGCTGCCTGACACCAGCTCCAAATACAGGTTGAACGAAAGAATGAGGAAGCGAAAAGAGCCTGAAGCCAGAGTGACAGGGTGACTGGGGACAGAGCTACGGTCCTGTGGGCATAGGGGCAATACTGAGAGCTGTAGCCCGCAGACTGGCGCACTTGGAGGGGCTACCGAGGGCGGAAACCGTCCATACCAGTCTTCACCGCCGCCTCCAGCTGTCCAGGAACCTGACTCTTCCCGCCGCGATAATGGCGACCGCCACGGCAGCGGCGGCGGGGCCTAGGCGGGCCGTGGCCAGGCTGAAGAAGTTGCTTCCGAGGGTATCGATCGAAAGGATCGTCGAACTGACGATGCGCACGCGCACAGTAGGCCCACGTGAGCCGGCCTTCCATCGGGTAGTCCCCCGCCAACCGCGAGGCAGGAAAGCAGTAGGGCTTGGGTGGCTAGGGAGAAAGGTCAGCTCCTGGCCTGGCTTAGGCGGTCATTTCATTTCACTCATTAATGTGTTTCTGTTTCATAGGTTTTCCTCACCCAAAGATTTTCTTACTGCCCACCAGGAGGTAGTCTTCTTTGTCTCTTAGTTTATTATTTGTGACTCACTGTTTTTGAGTATAGGGCACTTAGGTTTTTCCTTATGTACCAGCCCTTCACTCAATTATATATACTATATAATTTTTATTTATTAATTTTATTGTTTTACTTATCTGAAGCCATACTTTGTTCATACTTATATTTCTAGTTGTGTCATATTGGACAAGTTACTTAGTTTTTTTATGCTTTTGGTTTCCTTCTTAAACAGGAATAATAATAGTGCGCACCTCATAGATGGTTTGTGATGATTAAATCAGTTGATGTATAGCTAATACTTGTATAGTAATATGTAAGCATTTGCGTGCACACAAGCACACACAGCCACACAGCGCAGAGTGTGGGAGTCAAAGAGGGCCTGTGAAAAGAACCACTGATCTCAGTGTTGAAGTTACTTACAACTCATTATTTTTTTATGTCTCATGATTTCTCTGATTTGGCATACTTGCTCAGGTTACATAACAAGATTTCTGGCTCAATGATGATTGTAAGCTTTGTGAGATCTGGAACCATGTGCATTCATATTTGCCTTACCAGGTACAAGTGGGAGTTAAAAGGGGTCAGTGGGCAAGGGTATGGCAGGAGGCTGTCAGGAATAACTTCATAGCAGAGGTAATGCTTGAGCTGTGTTTGGAAAGATGAGTAGGTATTTGCTTGAATGGCAGGAAGAAATGTAGAGGACATTTCAGGCAAAGAAAGGAGTGCAAACAGGGATACAGAATCCAAAACACACAGGGCAGTAGGGGAGACCCACAAGTAATCAGGAGATTAATTTGGAGGTTGGGGGGCCAGATCATAGTCAGCCATCAGCAGTAAGGCAGATGTAATCCCTGAAGCACCAAGAAGCAACTGGGCAGATTTAAGCAGAGTCATGGCATGATCAGATTTGTGTCTTGGGAAAATCCTCTGGCCTCAGTGCAGAGGATAGACTGCAAGGGTATGGGGTAGGAATTTGGTCACCTGGATAGGAAACTATTGCTGTGTCCATGAGAAAGAACATGAGAGCCTGAACTAAGGGCAGGAGAACACTGAGGAACCAACACGGCATAGCTACCCACAGGTTGCAGATGAGGAAAGGGGGACGAGTTGAAGATGATCCTAAGTTTTTGACTTCAGATAGTTGGTGAATGGAGTTGCTTTTGCTGAGATTGGGAATCCAGTAATATTTATATTTGTGAAATGTATGTTATGTGGTGACACTTGGATAGGGATTTTCCCATTATCTATTTTAATTCTCGTAGTAATTCAGAAAATGGAAGTATAACTATCCTCATGTTAAATATGAAGAAATTAAAACACAGAAGGTCTAAGTATATTATTGAAGTTTCCAGGGATGGATTTAAATCTAGGTTTATTAGGTTCAAAAACAGTGTTCTCTTTCTCAGGACAAGAACAGGTTTTAGGAGAACGAATGAGTTTGGTTTGGGATATTTTGGCTTTTCAGGTGCTTGAAGGACATTCATGTGGAGCTGTCAATATTGTTTGAAAGTCGTCTTATTGCTCAGGTAAGTGCTTTATGTGGGACACGTATTTGAGGGTCATTGGCATACAGGTAATAGTTAAAGCTAAGAAACTCCTTAACCTGGGGTTCAACGCTGGGCTTTATGGGAAGGGAAGAAGGCCTGTGAAATTCCGTAAAATATATGTAAATTTTTGTATATGTGTAAGTTGATCCATTTTTTCCCCCTTTGGGAGAGGGTGCATAGTTTCTTCAGATTCTTCAAGGAGTTTATGACTCTGAAAAGATCAAGAAGCACTAGTGTGGGGTAGAGCAGAAAAAGGGTAATCGTCAGAGCACTGGGGAATATTAGCTAAAGGGATAACAGAATAAAGATGAGCACTGGAGACTGACAAGCTTCAGTCTGAGGATGGGAAGGAATCAGGAAAGAGGAGTGTTCTAGACAGCCAGATGATAACTGCCTGATACTATTAGACACTACAAAGAGGTCTTTCTGAGAACCATGGGACAGTCCATTGTACTTGAATTAATAGGGTAACGGTGTCTTTGCAAGAGGAGTTTCAGTGGGGTGGGGTGGGGTAGGGCAGAATTTTCTTTACTGTGGGTACTCAAAGGCTGAAACATAAACCTCTTGAGGACAGAGACTGTTTGTTCACTATATTTCTAGGACTTCACTGTATTCCTGCCACAAAGACGTGATCAATAAATATTTGTTAAAAGTTGAACACCTGAAGAAGTGGTGACAATTAACAATAAGCTACCAGAAATAATAGCTGCTTCTCAGTGTTCTATTTCCAGGCTCCGTGTTGAACACTTGTCAACCCAGCAACTTACCTGGGAAAGCAGCAGCGTCTACATTGCCTAAATGAAGAAACTGAGATTCAGAGATGCTAAGAAAGCTGCCTGATGCCATGCAGCCACATGAAGTGAAGACTGTGAGATTTGAACTTAGATTTATGGGGCTCCAAAACCCCTACTCCTTCCACAACAATAAAACTAGGGAGAAGAGGGAGGCGAGTAGCTGTCTCTCCACTACTATTTCCATTTTCCCTTACCTGTTTGCTTTCTTTTCTTCCCTCTCTCTTGGATTGCACTTATTCTTCAGAGACAAAACAGGGCCATCACAGAACTCCAAAGATTGACCCAAGTGCCAGATTAGGAGATTATTCAGAGATCCACATGTAATCCTTGGGGCTTCCTTTCTCCCTTCACTCTCACAGCTCAGCTACCTGCATTAATACTTTTTGATAAACAGATGGCTTCCTTTTTGTTCCGGAAAACACTAATTCTCAACAACAAAGGATGTACATTTAGACAAAGGATGGAATATATAGTCATCACTAAGTGCTCACAAAGACTCGTGGTTTGCTTCTAGCTCTTTCGGTAAAGACAATAGAATTATAATTCCAAAAGAGACAAGATGGAATATTTTCTGCTCAACCAAGCGTATCTAAAGCACATTAGAAGTTTTGAGAGAACATTCTGTGTTATAAGCAAGGTTGAGTGGAACTGTTACCTGCTTGCAAGAAATAGCATGTAAAAGAAGGATAATAATCGAAATTAAAAAAGGGCATAGATAGAAGGAAAAGCGTGCGGACACTTGGATTTTATTCTTCGACTTGGTCACAGAACTCAACTGTTGAGAACACACCTTTTTAAGGTGCCTGGCTCAGCAATGAGATAGGTCTTGAGTATTTGATCTTAAAATAGGCATATGTTTTGGCCATTTCTAGAAAATTCAAGATTTTTCTGGAAAGCCCTTGTAGGTTCTAGCCGTGCCTGCTGGGTGGCACACGGGAAAGTTGTAGAGAGTGCATGTTTCATGTCTCTCACGCTCTTTCTGTCTCTCGCTCTGTGGTTTGGGGACTGGAAGGAAGGAAAGAGGACATTTCCAAAGTGAAACAATTCTAAAGCCGCTCGAATGTTGGTGTGTGAACGATCTGATGCATTCCTGACACAGCCCTCTCTTTGCAGTGATGTTTTAGGCAGCAAAGAATGCTATGAAAATGTATATTCTATATAGAGGACAGAATAGAAGGGGAGCCCTCAATTTAACATTTAGGTTTTTAGTTTGTGATTCCTAAGTCTATCGCTGAACTTCAGTTGTGATATTAGATATGACACTGCTCTTCCCTCTGTTTCTCTCCTCGTCATTACAATGGAGACAATGGTATTATCTCTTCACGGTATAAAATAATCTATGTGAAGAATTTAACACATGGCATGGCACTTAGCGAGTGTGCACTGTTAGGTAGCATCTTCCTAGTTATCAGCATCCTCATTGTCATCATTGAACTCCAGTCTTGTAGGGAGGTGATCCTGCTGTGAGGAGCTCTGGTGCTCATATACTTGCCCATATACAGAGCTTATGGGGGTGGTACTGCCCTGGGCCTTCCTGTCTCGTTGGTCCCAGGAAATGGTTTGGTCTAGAAAGGAACAGAGATGGGTTTAGGTGGGACTTTCCTAGGCTGTCAGCCTGCTTTGTCCTGAGCTACTTCTTTTGAGGTGGCTGTGACTATCTTTCAGGACTCTTGTAGACAGAGCAGAGGACAGGAGTGAGGAGAAGAGTTAAACAAAACCAGTGTAAGCACTGAATGAGAAACATCTATGAAGTCACGTTTTGTTTGGTCAACTCAGGATTCAGACTGTGGAGATCCGGCTACATAACAAAGAGGAAATGCTTAGGTTTTAGATGGGAGTGTAAAGCTACCCGAGAGCTTGGAAGAAATGCAGAGTCGCTGGCTCCATCCCCAAACTCCTGCCCCAGGATCTGTGTTCTAACAAGTCCATCCCCAAACTCCTGCCCCAGGATCTGTGTTCTAACAAGGTCCTTATGACTGATACGCACAATAAAGTTCTCTTGAATGAAATTGACCAGGAGGTGGAAAAGAGGTGGTAGCTTTGGGGCTCGCATACTGTAATTGCCCAGATATATAGCATCAGAATCTATGGGCGGTTTAAGAAGCCGAGTTTTAAGAAACTCTTCGGGGAATTTTTATGAACACTCGAATTTGAGGAATACAGGTATACTGTAAAAACTGTGCCTGGGAGAAGTGCAATACATACTATGAACACCAGGTGTCACTACTTTACAACTTAAAAAGACCCTGGTTTGTAACACCAAAAGTATTATTACAAGAACATTTTCTAAATTTGAAATGTAAAGATCTAGGAAAAATGAACTCTAAGTTAAACAGATGTAGATTGCCCTGTGATTTTGTTAAAGATCTCTAAGATGTGCAAATGGCTTACAAAGTGTAGTAGGTGGAGATTTAGAAACTTAGGGTACATGTGAATAAACCTACCTCTGAAGAATAATGGCTTGAGGAAATAAAATGAATGTTTTGTTGTTTAGAAAACCAAACCAGACTCTAGAGTCTGAAAGTATGCGAGACAGCTCAGTGGCTCTTTCTGAAAAGATCTTTTTCCCTGGCCTTATCTCGCAATATTAGTTTTGTACTGGGTTTGCCAGATGCTTAGTTTTTATCTGTAGCTCAGGGATTGAAAGTCTTGTGTCATGTCTACGTGAACTTTTTGTTTTAAGTTTGTAAACACTGCACCATGCTGAGACCTGGATTCAAGTTCTGGCTTTTTACACAGGCCCATGTGGCTCACCATGGCAATGTCTTACCATCGGCGAGCCTGGAAACAGGCATGAAGACACCCACATGAGAGTTGTCACAAGGAGAACCCAGGTAGTACAGGGTGGAGCAAAAGTAGGTTTACAGTTGTGGGTATGCAAAACACATTTATTCTTGTATTATTATCTATTGATTATTGTATTAACATATGCGGCAGGCTTCATGAATTTTAAAATATTAAATACATGCATAGTATGCTTTGGATGCTTACAGTGTTGGGCTTTGCTTTGGTGTTAGTCTTTGCAATCCCACCAAAGCACCATTTCTATAAAAATGAATCCCTTTCTGCTGGGAGCCTTCTTATTTTCCCTGACTAGGTCTTTTGTTCCATTCCGAGTTGCCCTTTAAAACACAGGACATTCAGTTAAATTTGAGTATCATATAAAGAAGGAGTTATTTTTTATCATGTCCTAAATGTTGTGTGGCAATCTGGCAAATCTAACTCCAAGGCAAACTAAGAAAGCTGTCCCAAGTTCATGTTTCTAAACTCCAATCTCATCTAACTGCTCAGATTTTCTATTTTACCTGGCATGGAAGAAATTTGACTCAAAGACAGTAGGTCTTAAAATGCTTCAACAGAATTATTCCCATCTGGAGACTTGCATCTTCAAACATTTCACACTTCCTGTCTAGAAGTGGCATGGGCTTATACTCTGAAGACCGCTTGGAAGGAAATAGGGACTCTTGGGTAATAAATCCTGGGAATTATTTTTATTCTGTTAGATTCTGTTACTAGGTTGATTTTTAATTATTCACTTACATTTCTCTCTCTCTCCCATGGCTATGTTGTGGGACTAAGGTGAGGGAAATGGTGACTGAACAAAAGGAGCAATTCTGAAGCCTCTCAGATGTTAGTGTTATGGACCATTTTGATGCATTTCTGGGACAGACCCCTCTTCCCAATTCTATTTCATGCAGCAAATAATGCTGTTAAAAAGTATAGAGAGGACCTGGCTGGTGTGGCTGAGTGGACTGAGTGCTGGCCTGTGAACCGAAAGGTCGCGGGTTCGATTCCCACTCAAGGCATGTGCCTGGGTTGCAGGCCAGGTCCCCAGTTGGGAGCGTGTGAGAGGCAACCAATTGAGGTATCTCTTGCACATTGATGTTTATCTCCTTTTCTTTCTTCCTCCCCCCCTCTCTCTAAAAGTAAATAAATAAAATCTTTAAGAAATGTATAGAGAGAGTCCACACTCCAATAAGGGAGGGGAGAAGGGAGAAGAAAAAGTGGGTCAGATTTGTGTGAAGTGTTGAAAAAAGTAATCCTGGGGAAGGGTTTGCAGGAAAATCTACAAGTAGGAATTTAGCTACAATAAAGTAAATCCGTAACAACACTGTCTTGGGTATGCTCTGAAGTAGAATGAGGACTCATGCTAGGAATTCTGGTGCCGTAAACAACGAAATCTGACAGGAAGCCTTGAAGGGTGACTGCAGAAAAATGTCCCCTTTGGGCCCTGCCAGTGTTCACATAGACCTGCCTCTGGGCACTAGGTGGCGATGTATGGTAGCATGATGAGCAGAATTCCTGGTGGGTGCTAAATTAGCGGGGGAAGAGTTGTGAGATGCCTTGTTTCCTGCTGTTAACACAGAGCCCTTCAGTTTACAGTGGGATGTTGTTTCAGTTGTGATCTTATGAAACTTCAGTAGGGACAGGAACCGTGTCAAACCCACCTCTGGGGATTTCCTTCTCTCCTTCCGTTCTAGGACTGATCACTTTGCACTTGTGTGAAGTACTTAATTAGTCTCATTAGGCATCCAAACTTGATACCTATGACAAATTTAGATACAGAGATGGTGAAGCTGTTCAACTGGTATTTGAGGCCATTCGAGGGAGCTAGGAGAGGGGAGTGACTTTGTGCGGAGGTGATCTGAGCCATGGATGAGGGCCGGGCCACACACCAGGGCTGTGTGTTCCTGTCACCACAAACGTTCACCAGTCTTCTGACAAAATGCAATGGGGACATTGCCTGGACGCGCTGAAGCCCCCGTGTTCTGCCGCTGGAGCAGAGCAGGCCCTTCAGCAGCCCAGGGGAGTATCCGAGAGCTTAGTACGTGCTCTTCAGCGTGCGGTTCCTATTTTCTATGCGGTTTGATGGCGTTTGATGGCCTCGGTAATGCGTGTCTATTAATCGCTAAAAGAAGCTTTTGTTTCAGAAAAATCAGCAAAGCCTTGGATCAAGTAAATTTCTTCTCTCTTTTAACTCTCATTGATCTTTCTGAGTTCTGAGGAAATTAGCTGCATATCAAATGACCACTGAAACCTTTTTCTCTATTGTTTTGGGAATTCTCTGCCTTCCTTGTATTTATGCCCTTTCTCTTGCCTAAGTAAAATAGAATGATTTAGTTAGAATTTGGGGATAAAACATCAATTCTGTTTTCTCAATAAAAATCTAGGGTTCTAGGTAATCGTCCCGCCCCAATTTGTACCTGCCTTTAGCTAAGCGGACTATATTTTTTCCACCTGAGTCTTTCTCAACCTGTTCTCACCAACTGGTATGCCTCTTCTCCCTTCTTGACTTATATAGACGTGCTCCTTGGCTTTTCAATACTCAGCTGCAAGGCATCTCCTTCATGAAGGTGTCTCTGGGTAATTCACACTCACCTCCTGCTTCCTGAACTCATCATATTACTCAGGTTAGCTCACGATTATCACCCAGTCTTGGTTGCTCTCTAACTGGTTTACACACATGTGCACATGTGCACACACAGAGACAACTGACTAGATGACTAACCTTTTGAGGGTGAGTCTGCACCTCAATGACGTCTAGCAGTAGGGGCATTTAAGTACTTAATAGACATCCATCTTTTGTCCACCTGTGTGATTCCAGAGCCCACAACACAGTAGGTGTTCAATAAACGTTTGTTGAAATAGCTGAAGAACTGATTTACACTGCTCTGCTGAAGTAGTAGGTCTCTAATATCGGATTCTGACAAGTGTAAAAATCTTGGTAGTCCTCAAGCGCAGAGCTTGCTAGAGCCGGCTCAAGCCTTACCTCTTCCATGACAGATTTCCAAGGCTAGCCACAGTCCTGAACTCTCCTCCTGGTCCTGAATTACTAAATCGCCTTATCACATCTACCCTTACCATTTGGTAAGAGCCTAAGGTTTATATCTATAGAATGAGGTTAATAATGGTGTCTGCCTGTTATTAGTGTTGTGATGATTAAATGACTTTAGATATATCTATAAAATACTTAAAAGTTTTACTGACATATAATAAGTGATCAGTTGACGTTAGTTATTACTATTATTGAGTATAACTACTCAATAGTATTGAGTTATTACTATTATGAGTATAAAATTGTTTATTG
>VMDR010025462.1:0-14473 GCA_007922815.1 Macrotus californicus | reverse complement strand
GACATGTATAACTTACTGACATGCATTACTGCAATCCACGTATGACTACTGAACCAGATTGCAAAGTACTATTTTCTGTTTCCTCTGTTTATGCCATAGAATAAAGCACATTAATTAATAATACTATTTGAAATCAGATTGTTACCAGATTTCTGGTAATACATTGAAATGAGTCTATGTTGATATGGTAAAGAAGAGATATCTATGCATTGAAATATTTTAAAAACAATGAAAACATAGATTACAAAGTTTATTTTATCTTAAAAAAATCCTTCTCATTAAAACTTTACCAAATCCTTTGAGGAGTGTAAAATTGACTGAGGATTTACCTATCAGGTAAAACTAGTGTTTTAAAACAGAGGTGATACCTAGGAGGAAAAGCAGCAACCCTGAGTAATCTCCAAACTGAATAATTAACAATTCTTAAAAATCATCTGTAGTTTCTACATTGCCTTTGCCATGAGCTAGCTGCCTGTCCTTTGACAGGCTACTAGTCCCTCTGGGTCTCCATTTCTTCATGAGGGAATAAAAATAGAACCCCCAGTTCTAAAACTCCATAATCTATCTCAGCATAGCAACATTAGTGTCATTCAGAGCAATCTTGAGATTATATGAGAGTAAACTCCATTCTTGTATGTATATTTTCAAACTCAGAATGTCATTATTATATTCAGACTTGACACTCCTGGCAGCTTTATTTCCCAGTACCCTTATTCTCTATGCAAATGGATTGACGCTTAGAGGTACTGAACTGATGTGTCACTGTTGCATTGCCATATGCAGGAGATACTCAAATACTTACACCTTTCTCTTCTTCTCCAGAACCAATAAATTCAGAAGATTTACTAATCATGAAGGATTATTGCACCCAATAGTCATTCATGAGCATGGAAATAGTGACATTGTCCCCACGGGGCCCCCAGGGGCTATAGCACTAAATGAAATGTTTAGTTTGCTCTGCCAGCAAAGGGATCCTTAATATATCAAGTATTGCCTATTGATGTAGCAGAGCTGAAAGAAAATCAAATCAAAATGAAACAAAAAACTCATTATAGGTGAAAGGCAAAAATTAGATAAAGGTAATTTTTGCCTTTCAGAAATAAGTGAAAGGCAGATACATGGTTTATAAACATTTACTTAAAAAAATACATAAAAATGCAAATTAGCACTCTAGGACAATAGAAATCTGAAGAAAGAACAATATTGGCTTTAAAGTTCTCATTGGCTATCAGAAAGTATTTATTAGCAAAAATAACAAACCACTACTTTGCCTAGCATCTTAAAAAATAACTTAACAAGATTGAAAGGCAGTTCACCATGTGCACTCCCTGCTAGGTACCGATACAGGGTTCGGGCTCCATCATGAGCAAAGCAGGAATTGTTGTATTGGCTTCAGTCGTGGGTTAGGACACAACTCACACCAACAACAAACATATCAGCTGTTTATAGATGAGTAGTTAAAACTCCTGACATAATATCTATGCCATTTTTAAATTGATGGTAAACTTGATAGACATTACCTTATTTAATTATTCATTCAGTATGACCATGTTTGTTGAGTGCTTGCTATGTTTTGACCCTTCGTAAGACACTGGGGAAGCAATGATGGATGAGATGAGCACTGCCATTATCCCTAGAGAGCTCACATGAAAAATTTTCAGACCAGCTTGGCAGAGTGAATATTCTTGTCCACAGTTTACAGAAGAGAAAACTAGTAGGCAAGAGTCAAAACAAATTCAGGCTTTCTAATTCCAAGGCCAGAACAACTTCTAATAGATGTGAAAACCAGACCAGGTATCAAAACAACATGACCAGTGAGAGTCCAGAAACAAATATTACACAACAAAGTTTGCAGTGAGACTTTGATGATTAATGCCTCATGTATAGAGAAGGCTGGCTGACTCCAGGCTCTCAGTAGATACTGATGAATAAAAAAGACACGGGATAAGCTGTTCACTTTAGGGGAAACTGGGAAAAGGCATATGGAGATTCTCTGTATTATCTTTGAAAATTTTCTTTAAATATGAAAATATTTCAAAATACAAAGTTTAATTTTAAAAATAGTTAATTTCTAGTAACATTATAGTCTTAGAAATGGGAATTGTGACATGCTAGAAAATAAATCAGATGGAAACTGTTAACATCATAAAAATCTTCCATTATAAAAAGTTACATATTATTTGGCTATTCTCATATTGAAAAGCATACATTTTTAAAAATAAACATACTTGCTATATTGAAGAGTAAACTCACTGGAGACTATACACCTTTGGTGTGTACCTGGACAAGTAGTGGGGTAAAAATCTGCTGTTCGATAGGTAGGGAGCACAATGTTAATTATAGTCAGAACCGTTGGTGCAAGTTTTAGCACAAGATATTCCCGAAAGATCCAAGAATTCAGCTTTTCCCCAATGAAAGTCCTTAACTTAATCAGGCTCACCTGAGTAGAACAGGAGTGCAAGGTCAAAAACAATGAAGTTAAGTCAAGGAGGGTGTTGAAAGCCAGGGAAGGCACAGAGGGCCTATGTGTCAAAGACCACAAAGCTGATCACAGAAAGAAAGCACCCTGGACCTGCGTGTCACCACAGATCTGAACACATCTTCTAAAGCCAACACCATTTTCAAGACTACTAGTACTTACTCAACCAGGCTGCCTCCCTTCTGGGCATGGCATGGGGCAATAAGGGGCAAAATACAGTGCCTCCTCCCTGAGGTACACAATGACCAAGTTTCAACTGACCTGAGAAGACACAAATATGAATAAGGAGTCACCTGCTTTGGAGACTCCAGCTCACCCAGGTGGGGAGCTAGGAACCAATGATTCTCGGGGCTTCTACCCATCTCCATCACACTTGCCAGTGACATATGGCTGACTAGTTAATCACATCATAAATCATGTCATTTCTATTGTCAATAACATTAAAGAAAAAAAATTGTTCCCATTCTCCTCAAATTCCACATTTGTAAACTTGTTCTCAATGCTTTAACTTAAAGACATAAGTAAATAACATGCAAATTCCAGAGAGAGAAAAAATATTGGGGAGCACAGAGGTATTTCCTAATCTCTAAATTCAGTCAACATAGGACTTGCCTATTCTTAGAGCCAACAAGGTCACGCTGGCTCATTTTATTGTGAATTAAACGTCTTTGTATAATTTCTCAGAAAGGGCTCAGAATAAAAGGAAACTAAGCATATTAAAGGAAACTAAGCATTTTCTTTCATTAATTAAGAAAAACATTTTAATATCTAAAAAATTCTACAGAGCTTCATCTAACTCAGAGTCCAGTAGGGAGTGCAGCTCTAAAGACACCTTGATTTCAGTCTCTCATTGCACCTCTGGCCTGTAGAAGCATGAGATAATAAATGTGTAGCATTTTAAGCCACTGAATTTGTAGCAATTCGTTACAGTATCAAAAGACAACTGATACAAGTGTTAACTGATGAAAAAAATAGTCAAATGAGTAGCACCACTAAAACACTCAGACAACATCAACTGTTTAATTTCCTGAAACAAAATAGACAAAAATAGAGCAGACTATCACCTATGTGATATGACTTTGAGCTTCTCCAAAGACTACTCAAAAAAACGCCAGTAACTGCTCTTCTGAAATTGTACTGCCTTAGTCCAACTAATCCTGTTCAGCCATTTGTTGTGGTCCCATCCGGCAGGACCGCATGTTGTTGTGGAATGCTTGTCCTATATCCCCAGAGAGGTAACGAACAAATTCACACGGACTAAAGAAATCCGGTGGAGAAAAGGGGTGGGTGGCCAATCTCTCAATGATCAAGAGAGAGGGCCTATGTGGTCCCTCTCCCACAGAGAGAGAGCCCCTGCCCCTCGCCTGGACAGGCTTTTATTGACACTCTAGGATGGTTCTCATTAACTATGCACAGGTTTGCTTTGGGTGGATACCTTTTACAGATAACAAAGGAAAGAATTTGGCCAGTTGCAAGGAGAAAGTTCATTTACAAATGTAAAGAAGAAAAGGCTGGGCTGTTTACATTCGTGCTTGGGAAGTCTAGCACAAGTCACAGTAAACATCTGCAGTTTCCATCCCAGGTGAGGGAGTTTTTGCAAGAGCAAGTTTCAAAGCGGCCTAAGTACAATGCAGGCCTGATTACCCACGGGAAACCTATCCATGATGTGATCTGCACACCATACGTGATCTGGACTGTGTTCAGATCCAGAGCTGAGTCACAGGCCACATCACGAATGAACAGGTTCCCCACAGCCATTAGCAGTTATTTATATTCAAGTACGAATAAGCATTGATCTTCCTTAGATATCAGACTTTGATAGAACATTAGGAAGAGAGGAGGACAAAATGTAACTATTGTGGTAGAAGAGGGGATGTATTAGCCACGTAGTCAGGTTTCTTTGGAGAAACAGTCCTAATATTATATTGGGTTGGCCAAAACATTCATTTGATTTTTAAGTAAAAATAAAAAACACATTTTTTATTTTCACCAATAATTTTAGTGAACAATGTATTCACCATTTTTTTCCACAACCTTCTGTCATCTTTCAGGCTACTTCATAATTCCATCTTCCCATAACTTTTTTTATCTTTTTGAGCAAAGAACTGTTCTAGGTTCCCTTTGCAGTCTTCCAGGAAATTGAAATTTTTTCCATTAAGAGAATTTTGTAAAGACTGAAATAAATGGAAATCCGAAGGTGCAATGTCTGGTGAATACAGTGGATGAATCAGAACTTCCCAGCCAAGATGTAACAGGTTTTGCCGGGTCATCTAAGAAACATAAGGTCTTGCATTACCCTGATGGGACAGTGCTTGTTTTCTGTTGACTAATACCAGACACTTTTCCTTAAGTGCTGCTTTTAGTTGGTCTGCTTATTGGAATGAATTGTTTGGTTTTCCAGAAGGAGCTCATAATAGAGGACTCCCAATCTCACCATATACACAACCTCACCTTCTTTGGATGAAGACTGGCCTTTAGGGTGGTTGGTGGTAGCTCATTTCATTTGCCCCCCAGTCTTTTCCATTCCACATTATTGTAAAGAATCCACTTTTCATTGCCCATCACAATTTATTTTTAAAAAGGAAAGTTTTTCATACCTTTAAATAGAGAATTGCCTGCAGAAATATGATCAAGAAAGTTTTTTAGTCAAAAACCATATATAAAGGACTCATGGAAATGGATAATGGTGTGGAGATTGACCATGGAAATGGGAGGCAGGCTGGGTGGGAGGGGGGTAAAGGAGAAAATTGGCATGACTGTATCAGCATAAACAATAAAACATTAAAAATAAAATATTAAAATGGATACACAAAAATTCACCAATTTTGATGTTTTTTTAATGCAAACTGATATGACAGTTGTCACAATAGAATCCAACAAAATTGTTTCAAATGAAGTTAAAGACAACTAAGCACTACAAGAGCCATCTTACAGAAAAAAAAAAAAGAATGAACCTTTTGGCCAACCCAATATATAGATATTTATTATGAGGAATTGTCTCAGACAATTAAGGAGGCTGAGAAGTCCCATAATCTGCAAGATGGAGACTCAAGAAAGTAAATGGCCTGAGAACCTGAGGAGTCAATGGTGTAAATCCCAGTCCAAGGACAGAAAATGAGGTGCGATGTCCCAGTTCATCAGTGAGGAAGGGAAGAAAGGGATGCATTCCTCCTTTCACTTTTTGTTCTATTCCACCTTTCACCAGAGTGGGTGATACTCACATTACAGATGGAATCCACTTTACTGAGTTTGAGTATTCATGCTTATCTTTTCTGGAAACACCCTCACAGACACACCCAGAAATAATATTTAATCAAAACATGGCCAGTCAAGTTGACACATAAAATTAGCCACCATAGAAGAATAAAAGGACTTTTGAAGAAAAACATCATCTTTGTCACAATTCTATCTAGCATTAGTTTTAGTGTCCAGCCTATTTTGACCAAAGTGAAAAAAGTTTCTATATCCCCATTGTCAGAGGACCTCATGTCATCCTTACAAAACCTCTAGAAAATGTTTTTGTGCTCTCCACTTTTCTTGTTGATTTTTAAGGAATAAAATGACTGATTAAATGTGGCATGTTTCAAAGAAACTATTATCCTTACAGAAATGATGCTTTCCACAATTTTTTATTTTAAAAAATAAATATTTGTATTTGGCAATTCAAAAAAAAGACCATGAGTTTTAGGCAAGATATTTAACATTTCTAAGCCTCAGTTTCCTCATCTATAAAAGGAAATATCACCAGTTTCTACTTCATAAAATTGCAGTAAAGGCTAAATTAAATACTTGTAAAGCATTAGCACAGTCCTACAATACAGTGCAGGCTTCTGTACACATCACTGGCATCATGGTCTGAAGTAAGTTAGCATGCTGAGCATCCTGATGGACCTACACATAGATTTAAGATTTGTGTTAAAGATTTATAATCTTTAATTAACAATGGGCTTCTAATTGATTCCTAGACTAGTGGGCTGGTCCAAGGTATGTTTGCAAGGTAAATTGTGAATGGTAGAGCAATTTTTTAGAGCACAAATATTTTCTTCTGCATGAACACAAGACTGAAAAACAATTTTTTTCTAGATTTGATTACAAAAAATCTTTCTTCCCTCAAAAATCATTATATATAAATAGCCAGAAAGAATGGAAAGAAAATAACTTTTAAAAGAAATCAATAATTTACTGCACCCTTTTTATCATTTAGCAATGAACACTTATCACACTTCTGTTCTATTTACTACTCTAAGAGATACTAAGATGGATAAAAGTGAATTCTACACTCCAACAGAGATGATGAACATGAGTCCACTCCAGCAGGGAGGATTATGCCCTGAGACAAACACTCAGGTTTATTGAAAATTCAGACAAAAGATGAGTGGAGGCCACCTGGAGGAATGATAAGAGGGCATAAAAATTAGAATCCAGGTTCTCAGGACACAGAGACTGATGGCTGGAATAGCTGAGTGGGAGCAAGTAGTGCATGGAGATGCTGGGACTAAAGCTGGCCAAGTGGTCTCCAAGTCCGACAGGGCAGTTGAAAGAGCCCCTGCACCGAGGAGAGAAGACCACCCAACAAAAGGACACAGCATCAAAGCTGGACTTTGGGAAACCCACCTGACACAAGTATGTAGGAGGAGTAGAGAGAGAAGTACCTATAAAAATACAGTGCAATGATTCAAGTGGTGGAACTTCAGAGAAAAAGGAATCTTCTAGAGCCACATCCAGAGGTGGGAACTCCAGAGGTTGGTCTTAATTGACACAGAGAAAGCTCCATGCCTGACTTCACTGTTGCCCAGCAGAGAAGCAGTTGCTGTCTCATCACTGTACTAAAGGATTATACATCTTATATTCATTGTTCTCCATATACTGAGTGAATTTATATATTTATGTATAGATATATGTCTTTTTTCTTTTTTTTTTACAAAAAATAGACTTTTCTTTTTTAACATGCTTTGGACAATTTTCCATCTTAAAAAACATAGATTTATGTCATAATTTAACAACTCCACGATGTTGCATTATACACATGAATGAAATTTATCTGATTAATTACATATTATGTTGCATATAAGTTGTGGTTTCCTATTTTCACTTTCACAAACCAAGATTTGATGAATACCCTTGCAGTTTTCCCATTACTTCCTATTATTAAATCCCTAGAAATGAATTTACTCTAGATCAAAGGATGTTTACTTTTGAAATTTTCATACATGTTGCCAAATTGGAAAAGTTGTGCCCATTTTCACTCTTACCAACAGTATATGAGATTGGCAATAAAATCATTTTTGATGTTTAACAAAATAAAACAAACTCCCACAATGAGATACTAACATCTGTTATGTCACTCACCCACATACATATCTTTCAGTATTTTTTCTTCTCAGATCATTTTTTTTTAAGATTTAATTTTTTTAGTGTTTTTTTTTGAGAGAGGGGAAGGGAGGGAGAAAGAGAGGGAGAGAAATATCAGTGTGTGGTTGCCTCTCACGTGGCCCCCACTGGGGATGGCCCACAACCCAGGCATGTGCCCTGACTGGGAATTGAACTGGCGACCCTTTGGTTCCCAGCCCGCGCCCAGTCCACTGAGCTACACCAGCCAGGGTGGATCATGTATTATTTTTATATGGTCTAAACATCTACATAACATTTACACCAAACAATTTTTAAATTTAAAAATATGTACAGTATGTTTCAAATCTCATTAAAATACATGCATAGGAAAAGGCATGGAATAATATCCTCCAAAATGTTAATAATCGCTTTCTTTAGACTGTGGTAGCATTAAGTGTGATTTGTATTTTATTCTTCACATTTTTATTTAGTTTCCAAATTTTTAACAATCCACCATTATGAAAGCATATTATATAAAAAGAAATAACACTTAAGCAAATCATTTCAGTGATAAATTTTTCACTGGAAAATTTCTATTCTTTAAAGGAAACATTCTTTTTTTTCTTTAAAGGAAAATACTGTTCATTAGTTCTTTTGGGGGAATCATATTCAGGTGTATAAAGGTGCTAGTGAGCCTATGACTCTGTAGGCAGTCCTTGCTTAGCACAGCAGTGTGCGGCTGTAGAAATGACCATGCTCACTGAGACCATGCACAGCAACCCTAATGATCAAAGGGAAAGAAGACGATTATTCTATGACTTTTTCTCTCAAGATACGTGTAAAAAAATAAATTTATTCTACTTCCTTATGCCATATACAAGAATAAACTCAAAATGTATTAAAGACTTAAATGTTAGACTCAAAACCATAAAAATCCTAGATTCTCCCCTGACCTTTCCTCCCCTGGTATGCCATCAGTCATGTGGTAGACCTCCTGGGAGAAGGAACCAGAAGGTCAGAGAATAAGACTTCCATACAAGCCCTTGCATGACCATTCCCTTAGGCATTAAGCCTTCAGAACAATGAGATTTTAACCCACAACAAAAAATCTTAAGAATAAAGTCTTGAGTTTGTTGACCATGGAAACAGAATTTTGCTCAAACTAAAAATAACATCTTGGTCTCAGTTTTGTTTTGGTTCCAGGCCCAGAAAAGCATTAAGGCCAGGTGGGGTGATGTCATGGCTGACATCAGGGCCAGCTGTGACGATTAATGAAGGCTGGTCATGGTACCAACTAATCAGTGGATACCATAACCCTGAAAGGACACATCTGGAAAGCTGATGACTATTCAATTGAGATCCTCCCCTGGGACCTGCCCTAAAATCTCCACCCTTAAAAGCCCCTTAAAACATAGGACTTAAGGCTCTCTCTCTCTCTCTCCACCCCTGTCTTCTTCCTTTAGGCATGGCTCCTTGCTTTCTTTCTCTTAAGCTCCAAGGGCCCTTCTTTTGCCTCTATAGCTTGTTTCTTAAACCCATACAGCCAAGCTGGCTAATTCCTCCAAGGCTCCCTTCTTCCACCTTTGTGACTTTCTAATAAACTTTTGCTTGTATTTGAGTCTTGGCTCCCAATTATTTTTTAACGAGAACTCAAGTACCAAGATTGCTGAACCAAGGTCCAACCACCAGTTACATTCTGGTGCCATTTCACCACCAACAATGTAACAAAATATCTTTGAGGAATCCTTTAATGTGAAGATTTTGCCCACATCATGGCCTCTGGGACATCATCATCCTTTGCTCACAACTTCTTTTCTTATTTACATTGATAATTTCCCTTCACTAAATTCCTCAGGCTGCTCTTGTAGAACCTCTAGGATGGCAGCAGTGTCAACATTTGGATATTTCTTCTATAATTCCGTGGGGGAGCTCCATCTAGCAGGGCCCTCCCAACTGCCATGGATGAGGATAAGTCTACCAAGACATGATCTGCTTGGGGAGGAAAGGCTGACCAGTCTCTCAGAGGAGAAAAGCCTCGAGCTTCTTCCTTAATGACTTTTATTGGGTTTAGTTTGCATAGGAATATAGGGCATATATGTAAAGCTCATCAATCATTGTCAAGCAGTAATGATCAAGGAACAGATAACGTTCAAAGAACTATAAGGGCTCAAATAGCCCTTAGATAGGTCAGATAGATAGAGTGATGCCAAAGGGCCATAAAACTTTGGGAAACAAACTCATTTTATTCTTGAACCCTTAACGTTTAAATTGAGGGCATTATTAGCAAAGCAGTTTTCACAAGATTTTATGCATTCTTTCTTAGGCCTGATCGCTCCCCCCCCCACCCCCCAAGAACCACCCATTCCAGCACAGGGCCACACCTGCCTCCAGTATTGTTTTAGGTGTAAGTCAGGCAGGGGAAATAAGGCAGCGAAGAGATTAGGAGACTTCTTACAGATAAAATGAGGACTCAGGCTGTATATAACAAAGCCAAGGGGTGAAGGTCCATCACCCTTTTTCTATTGTCTCCTATGTCCTTCCCTGATGGTCCCTTGGCAACTGTGCCTGTCTTAGGTTGATCCTCCCTTGAGGAATCTTACTTGTCATTGACTATCCAGCCATTCTCCAGGGGCCAAGCAGGGTGAAGTAAAGGGGGCAGAGGCTGTGTCCCTGTCGGGAAGATAAGTTTTGTCTCTTTAGTGGCTCATGGTCCCAAGGTCTTTTTACTCAGCCTTAGCCATGGAGGGTTACAGCTTCTGAAGCCAAGCAGGATGGTTCCCAACATAATTTCATTTATGTTTGATTCAAATTTCACTTTCATCATTACCAATTTTTGTTTTGTTAGTGAACTCTTTTCTTTATTGACCAATTTCCTTTTGAGTATCTACTTTTGCAAAATGTCACAAGGGAGATAAGGAGGCAACTCAACTTTACTGTCTGTGTGTGAATTCAGTAACAGAGCTCAATGAGCCATCACTGAGAGATTTTGAAAAATATGATATGATCAGATTTGTTATTATTAAAATAATGTATGCATTGAAGAATTAGCAGTTAAATTTTTACTTTATCCAATTACTCACAGGTAATGTATTTTGGTGACTGAAATTTTAATAATGTTGCTGGTGGACTGGTGTACTAAGCTAAACTGTGATAACTAAAAATTCATTCATATTGGAATCAAGCAAAACAAGGATTGCCTGCATTTGTTTCTGACTGGCATAAGCCAGTAATTAGGAAAAATCTTCCGGAGCAAAGAGCACCTAATCCCCACCTCTGTTTGCTATTTCTATGCAAAATTTTTACCTGTTGACCATAATAACTAGAATTCCACTGAAGGTCAGCTACACCTTAGCATTAATACATTGTCACATTTGATCAATATGTACTGAATATTTACTGTTCTATGAGCAAGGGCTATAGTATGAAACAGCTACAGATGGCCCCTGCCAAATGGAGCTTACAGTTCAATGGGGAGAATCAAAAAAGACAACTGAAAAATCTAAAGCGTGACTTCTGACTGTGCAACTTGATTTGGAGAAAAGTAGATAGTGTGGTGTGATAAAACTGAAGTCAATGTGGGTGGGGAAGATACTGAATAAGGCTGAAGATGAACAAGGTCCCCTTTGAGATTTCAAAGGAGCTTAGCCTTGCATGATGAGAAGGAACCAGGTTACAACAAATGAAAATAAGTTTGGAGTTTTTGATAATAAGGAAGTGGCTGGGTCCCAAGAGTGAGGAAAGGAGTAATGGGACATGAAATGGGAGAGCTGGGCTAGATCATATTAGGCCTCATAGGCCACAGCAAGGAGTTATGTTTTATTCTACTTACAATGGAAAAATATTGAAAAATTTTTATGCAAAGGACTGGCATGATAAGAGCTTTGTCAAGATGGAAATGTATCCAGAAAGGATGACAAGCTGTTGCCAGCTGGAAATAGAAAGGATAATTGTGTAACTGAGCAGAAAGGAATCATTTTGGATGATGGGTGTCAGCCACACTGAGTAAGACTGATTGGAATACCATAGTGCAGGGAGGGAAGTGCTCCAGGGTGCCAAGCCTCAGCGTGAAGACAATAGGCACCTTCCCAGGCAGAAGGCAAAAATACATTGCCAATTTACTCTCCTAGCTGGGTGTCCTTGGCCAACAGCCAATCACTGCAGCTAGAGACATATATACTTCCTACTAAAAATGGCACTTTTGCTACCCTGGAGGTATTGCCTGTCATTGCCTTTTTCATTTTGGATCTATTGCTACTAACCCAAGGCCCCTCTACCCAACAGAAATAGTAGGTAGATTATTACTTAACTGTTTTCTAAAATCTCTGAAGGAAGTTGAATCCTTCCCCAATATTTAGGGTCCTGAACGTAAATTTGGAGTTCTGTAAGCTTGCAGGAATTGGGACAGGGTCTTTTGTTCGTAGACCTGCTTTAAGTAGGGGGATGGAATGGAGACTGCTTGGACTTTGAAGTCAGTCAAGCTCAGATTCAAATTCCATGGAGAAATCATTTCATTTCTTTGAACCTCAACTTCCTATTTGTATCAAAGATGGGTATTATAATCCTACTGACCCCATAGGTCCCTCTGAACATCAACTGAAGCAAATATATATGAAGTCCCTGGCACATAATGTCTGTTAAATAAATATTTAATGCCTGAAATATGTAACATATGAAAATTCCTGCCACCTAATAATTGCTCAGATTTACTATCTTTCTTCTCTCTCTTCCATTGCTCTTCACCTTTTTACCTTGAATGCAATACATGACAGGCCCAGACTACTATACCAAATTTTCTTCAGTATTAAAATATTATTATAAGGTGTGAGAATTAAAAAAGAAAAAGAATTATAAAGCCAACAGAAACATCCAACTTTAAGCCATTTTGAGGGAGCAGAAGAAAGATCCAATCAATGCTCTTCATGCTGTTTTGTGCAGAACATGTAGCAGTTTGCTAAAATGATGACTGTCACATTCAACCCCACCCCAGCCCTGCAGCTCTAGTAGTGAATTGTATATGCACAGCTCACTTTGGCACAGATGTTCTGTGAACTGCATGGGGAAAGAGGGCCCTCCAGGCAGGCTCATAAAAAACATTCTAAACTTTGTAAAAGATCAAATGACTGTGAAATCATGTTGAACGTTAAAATCAGTGTGGCAAGCTAGATACAAATCTAGAAGGGTCATCTTGCTAATTTCTTTGTCTTAGCCAAAATAGGGAATACCACCAAAGATTGATGACATTCAATATAACAACTATTTAATGACGCACATACTAATGAACAAAATAAACTGATGAACAAAATAGAAACAGAGGAATGGATGCATGGAACAGACTGATAGCTGCCAGAGGAGATGGGGGTTGGGGGACTGGATGAAAGAAGGTGAAGGAATTAAGCCATATATGTATAAAACACAAAGACACAGACAACAATGTGGTGATAGCCAGAAGAAAAGGGGATGGGGGGGTAAGTGGACATAGACAAAGGGTAGAAGAAAATGGGGACAGAAAGAGATTTTGCTTGGGGCAATGTACACACGATGAAGTGTGCAGGTAATGTTATTGAGTTGTGCACTTAAAACCTGTATGTTTTTGTGAACCAGTGTCACCCCAATAAATTCAATTAAAAAAGTAAATAAATAAATGAATAGAAAAAATAATGCACATTACTATATTCTGGACACCAAGCTAAGCATCAAGATTACAAAGATCAGTGCATACAAAGGGAAAAAGCTTCTAAATATCTAATAATAAACTATTTTTTCATTTAATAATCCTTGGACAAATTGCCCCTGACCCTTTAGTCTGTCCCAGAATAGGAAAAGTTTAGTAATGACCTTTTCTGTGGGAATACTGGAGACACTTAAGGACTGAGAATCATAGCTGGCTTCAAACTTTTGTCCCAAACAAATAAGGCAGGTAAGTAGAAGAGATGGTGTCAAATTCTAAACTATTTGTCTCTTACAAAATACTCTCATGTACTTCATACATATATTTGGACACACTAGGGGGATGTTTCCAGCAAAATTTAAAAAATTAACCTTTTTAGAACTATAGTTAACTACTAGTCTACCAGCCTAGGTCAAACAAACTCTTGTCTTACACGTATCCCTGTAATTTGTGTAATTTGAATACAAATTCCACCTGATTTAGAGGTAAATATTAATTTTTAAAAAGCAGGGTTGAAGTGGAACTGAAACAGTAAATTAGTTCTCCCTCTATCTAGTTTGTCATTTCTTTCCATTGTCATTCCAAGGTTGAGTTATGCAGGCAAATGTCATGTGCTCTTAATATCAAAGAGGAGACAACCAAAAGAGAAAAGAAAGACATGGAATAATGTGTATAAAAATCATCTCAGCCCTGGCTGGTATGGGTCAGTGGATTGAGCACTGGCCTGCAAACCAAAAGGTTACCGGTTCAATTCCTAGTCAGGGCACATGCCTGGGTTGCAGGCCAGGTCCCTGGTGGGGGTGCATAAGAGGCAACCGCACATTACTGTTTCTCTCCCTCTCTTTCTCTCTCCCTTCCCCTGTGTCTAAAAATAATAAATAAAAAAATAAAATTAAAAAAAGAATATGTAGTTAACATTTAAAAAAATATCATCTCAGATTTACTAAGGAAAGTTGGCAAACTGGGATGGGGTAGGAATCTCGAGGTTAAAACTA
>VMDR010025461.1:0-14479 GCA_007922815.1 Macrotus californicus | reverse complement strand
TTATTTTTTATTATTTTTTATAAGATGTCTTTAAAAATGGGACAGGAGATACTCCAATAAAGCTCCATAAATTTCAAGGAACAACTATCATTCAATTAAATATCAGAACCAAAAGGTAATTTAAAACTTCTGATTTAACTCACTTTGATTTTCTCCTTCCAGACTTTTATTTCAACTTTATAGACTAATCTCAAATTATCTTAACTCATCTTGTCAATACCTTCAAATGACTTCCCAACTCATTGAAAATAAGGGTCCAGATCTTCATGGGGCCGACGAGGAAAGCCCTTCACGAGCTCATTTTACCCACGCCACCTCTGTCTTCCTGACTGGCGCCCCACCAGTCTCCCTTCCACCCATTTCATCCACGCTGGCCTCCTTGCAGAGCCCTGAAGGTGTCTCCAACACAGAATTTTTCATGTTTGCTCATTCATTTGTAATATTTTAAATTTGAATCTCCACATGGTTCAATCCCAACAGAAGAGATTATTTTGTTTTTATCTTATCAAGTGTGGAAAACAGAATAATGCCCAAGATATCCACATTTATCCAGAACTGTGTGTCTGTTACTGAACATGTCAAAAGAGACTTTGCAATGTGATTACATTATGGATTTGAGATGGGGAGAGTATTCTGGATTATCCAGGAGGGCCTAATATAATCATAAAGCATACTTATATGAGGCCAAAGTCAGAGGGAAGTCAATATGATGATGAAAACAGAGGGAGAAAACACTGTGTGATACAGAACTATAAACAGAGGAATCAGGAGAGTTCTATAAGCTGTAAAAGTCAGTCAAATGGATTGCCAGGGCCTCCAGAAAGAACACAAGTGCCAACATTCATTTTAAGACTTCTGACCTCCAAACTGTACACAATAAATTTGTGTTTCTATAAACCACTAAATTTGTGGTATTGTTACAACAGCCATATAAAATGAAAATATCAAGTGTTCCTTGATGGCCCTTTTAGTATAGGATGGAGCCATGTGATTATCAGTTTTGCCCAATAGGCTGAGGCCAGAAGAGATATATATGACCTTGGGGTTAAAGCATTTAAAATCTGATGTATGACTGTCTCATCTCCCTTCCCAGAGCACAGAGTTGCACAAGACTGTAAGCTCCTTTGCAGTCCCAACAAAGCAGAGCTGCCATTAGCCTTGCTGTCTTAGTTTCTGTGTGGAGCATGGCACCTTCCCCACCCTCACTGCACATGCAATGGAAGTAAAGGATAATCTCCACTTGCATTTTCGCACTGATATTTCAGTCAACTGGTGACTGAAGCATAGACTAGCACTACTCTGAATAATATGAGGCCTGTCCAGAAAGTAGCCAGCCACATACTATGAAAAATAGAGGCCTTTATTGAAGAAGATACAAGAAACACTGTACATAGGACAATGATACCTCAGTCCCCTTCAAAGTAGGCACCTTGGGACCTCACACTGTTCTCCCAATCACTATCAGCTGCCTCATCGTATTCTCCTGAATCTCATCAAGGGTCTGAAAGCTCTTCCCTTTTAAAGATGATTTTAGTTTTGGGAACAGACAGAAGTTGCAGACCTCCAAATCTAGGTTGTAGAGGGGGCTGAGTCACCTGGGTGATTTGATGTTTCACCAAAAAACTCTGCATAAGACATGATGTGTGAGTGGGCACATTGTGTTGATGAAGCTGCCAGTCAGCAGTTGCGCATAGCTGCGGCCTTGTGAATCATCCAAATAGTTTCCTTGGAGGAATGATCAAGCTTAATGCAAAACTTGATGCAGGTCGGTTGCTCTGCTTGCTCTGTCATTTTGAATGCAAGGGCCACACAGTACACATGCTCACTCAATGGCGTCTACCAACATCTACCTCTGACTAGTACAGTGAAGTCAACATTGTTCATGCATGCACATTCCAGTCCACTCTCCTTGGCTGCCAGATTACATATCATTGTCATTCAAACCATTCTTGTTATATTAACAATGGCTGGACTTTTTCCAGACCGACCTTGTACTTCTAACCCCTTGCTCTGGCAATAGTTTCCCTCTGTCCTTGGTTGATTTTGCCATCTTTTTCCCCCCTAAGGCAGTTTGATTGTCTGTCACTTTACATGTTTTTTTCTTTTTACACGTAACGTTTATTAATACTATTGTACAAGTTTCAGGTATACAGTAAAGTAATTGGAAATCTGTATATACTATAACATGCTCATTACCAAAAGTCTAGTTTCTATCCGTCATACATTTGCCTATTTCACCCTTCTCCCTCCCCTCTTCCCCTGTGGTAACCACAAATCTGTTGTCTGTATCTATGAAGTGTTTTCTTTTTAATTTTGTTTTGTTCTCTTTGTTTTTTGTCTTATATTTCACATAGGATGAAATCGCAGTTTTTGTCCTTTTTCATCTGAATTATTTCACTTAGCATAATGACCTTAAAGTCTATCCTTGTATTTATTGCACACATTGTTAACAATAGCCAAGATATGGAAAAAAACCTTAAGTGCCCATCAATAAATGAATGGATAAAGAAGATGCAGTATATATACAGAATAGAATACTACTCAGACATTAAAAATATAAAATGTTGCCATTTGTGACAACTTATTATTATTATTATTATTATTATTATTATTATTATTTAATCAGCAGTCTTGCCCATATTAATGTGGCCTAAGGGAGATTACTAGAGGCTTGTGAATGTCAACTCCAACAGGCATAGATTTTTACCTGCTTATCTCTTTTTTCCTGGCACCTGGAATAGTGCCTACATGTTTTATAGGTTAGATGAATCAGTCTATACTGGTGAATATCCTTTTGACTGTTTTATTCCTGATTAGACTTGTTTAAACTTTCTTCCTGGCTTCAATTTCTGTCTCAGGCTGCCCTCACTTCATCTGAACTAATTTTTTAATTCTCATCTGCAAATTCTACTTTGCAAATATGGCAAGAACTCTTTTGTTTTTGGTTTGTTTCTGGTTTTTTTACTTCTTAATGTTGATAGAAAAAAAGAAAAGGACAAAACAAGGAACAATAATATTTGGACCAAGAACAAATTTCATGCTATAGATTTGGGTACAGAAATAAATGTCAGCCACCTTCAAGGAGCTCATGACCTTTAGCGGTTACATGCAATCAAATCAGAGTTATAGTAGGTGAGTAGATGCATTTGCTAGCTTTTACCAAAATACTGAACTTAAGACACATTGCCTAAATAAAATTTTCAGCAGTATGTTAAGTTTAAATTGGATAATTTATCATTTATTCAGAAAAAAATAGTGACTATTCACTACACAGAAGTCACTACAATAAGTGCTGGAAATGCAAACGTAAGCTCAGCCCACACTATCATTGCCCGCATGTAGCCTATGGGATTATTAGAGACTTGTGAAGAAAGGAAGAGTGGCAGTTGTTTCAGAGGAAATGGGACAAGAAATTGCATGTGGGCTGTGATAAACTAAAGATGGTCTGGAATGTCTGGGGTCTTCAAATCATTTTAACAGAAGAGTAATATGATCTCAATGCAATTTAGAAAGATTGTTCTGTAACAAGTGTGGTAGATAGATGAGGAGAGGTCAAGACCATAGGCAGGGTGTCTAATTATAACTATTCTAAAGAAAAAATATAAGATTTTTTAAAAAATTAGTCATGGCAGCGAGTACAGAAGGTAATTGATATGGCAAAACTTAAGCTTTCACATCTCAAAGAAAAAGATTGATTCAGAAATAAAGTCAATCAAGACATTTAAGCAAACCTTTTTATTCTGAAATATCCTGGTTGAAAATAGGCAGGTAGTAACCTTAATTTAATTGGTATTTTCTATGTATCCTGATAATGATTTTATCCCTCCTAGATCTTAAACCATGTGCTTAGCTTCAAATGCTTTTATATTTTATGACCTTCTTAGATAATGCTTGTTAATCTCCCCAAAAGATATTCAGTTTAAGCCACCCAAGTATTTCAGACTTAAAGAAACTTAAAAAGACACTGTGAAAATCATAATTTTTGACACTGATGGAAGTCTCTTTGATTTTAAATTTGGAATGTATTTATCCATTGATCAAGTAACTTGCAAAGCTCTTATCCCACTATTATTTACTTTGCTCAGCAACAACTTTTTGTTTGTATCTGTTGATCATGGACAGTTGGAATTATATAGATTTCAAAAATCTGAATTTTTGTTGAAGTAAACACAATAACTTCACCCAATCTCAAGAGGGTCCTAAGACAGAAAACAAAAGCAATTATTCAGAGTGACACTTGAAATGAGGTGCTTTTATCCTTAAATTATTGTCATAATAATGACTTTGATTTAAAGAGCGGGCACCTGTGCTGGGCCTAGACTCAGCATTTCACATACATTGTCACAAGCAGTCTTCACAAGCCCTATACACAAGCATTTCTGTATTCACAAAGAGGAAAATGAAGCTTGCATAGCCTAACTCATGATTCCAGTGAGGAAGGAGAAGAACAGGGGGAGTTCATACCTTTCTGACTCCTCAGTCACTTCCAGTCCCTTTTATTGTAGCCTCCCTTGGGTTTTAACTCAGTTAGGATCTGGGGTACTATTCCGTCTGATCCTAGAAAAGGCTTTGAGCTTTCCCAAACACTCTGAATGTATCATTACTTGAAGTTACTGTGATAACAAAGACTTGATGTACAAACATGTCACCTAGCTGGTTTGTCCAGACAGAATTCAAGAAGAGACAATGCTGAATTAGGTTTGCCAGAAGTGGGTTGAGTATGAAGGTGGTGGACATGGTGGGCATTCTCAGTAATGGTCAAGATGGATAAAAACAAGGAGGTTTGTGTTATTGATCCTCAACTATTTTGCTAGGCCATATCTGCTGTCACTTGTGTTCCTTCCAGCTCCAGGACAGAAGAACAACAATATCACAGACAGGTGCTTGAATACACGGTGTTGCATCCAAGGAGGAGGGAAGAGGAATGGGGGCCAATATTATGTGTGTGGGTTGGCATCATGCCTTCTCCATAACATGGTATGTGAACCACTGCTAGCGAATAGCCATTAAATATTTATAACCTGGATGACACTGGATCCTGACTACAGCTGGGAAATTCCAAACAAAATTCAAACTAAAGTAAATTGACAGCACATAAGTGAGCCTATTTCTGGGTGCCAGGTGGGCTCTACCCCATAGCCACTGCAAAAGATAAGCCAAACTGAGAAAAACGCAGTCAAGGAAACTGCTGACAGGAACAGAAGGAAAGAAGAAGGAGGCAAATTAGCAGGAAATCTGACACAGCCTCAGAGATTAGTTTTGATTTGTTTTGCTTCCTCTCAATAGAAAATAAAGTCATCTTATGCCTTCATGAAAATTTAAACTATTTGTCCCTTGACCACTATCATCCTCACATAAGAGCAGTATTATTCATGACTAAAACTCATAGACACTGTGAAACAGATTTTAGGGGGTTGTCATATCTCTGTTTTATCAGTTTCTCACCATATCTTTATTTATTAATGTTTCTCTATCTTTGGCTGGACTCTTTGATATTATTCTCTTCTAAGGCCCATTTCAGCATTATGACATGCATGTGAAATAGATATTCTTGGAAGAGCCCTGCTTTGACCTTTCCTACAGTCAAAAAACTTTCTTAGCAACCTCAATTAAACCTCAAATTCACTTAATAATGTGATATTTTTGTGGCTGCTATGGTAAGCCATTGCATTGCCTAAGGATATGGAGGTAGGTACTGGTTGAATCAAACAATGCAAGCAATGTGCATAGCACCAAGAATCAGCCGTATAGTATAGTTCCTATTTCATTATGGGCAGAATGATCATGGAAAGACTCCCAGATAAAGTTCTAATTGACATACAGTCTAAGAGATGTTGAGAAATCAGATAATATAAGGGGTTTTTTTTTGCATAAGCATTTAATGGGCATGGAAGGAAAAATTATGAAGAATCATATTAGAGATGAGGAGTGTGGCTCTCAATAAAGTCTTCTGCTCAGATGAAACTTGGGAAATATGTCTTTCAGGGCGCAGAAATGGTGCCTTCGAAGTGCATCTTAGGATAGAGAAAGATGAGGTTCTTCAGATGGAGTAGAATACAAAACGTTTCTTTGAGACAATGTATGGTACCAATTTAATATTCTTTTCCGTATTGAGATACATGTTGAAAATTTATCCAGCAAGGTTTACTCAAAAGTGAGAAACGAAGAATACATATTTGTGATCCCAGCATTCTAGGAAAAAGAGAAAGAGGGTTTTTTGAATCTTGGTTAGAGGATTTAAGAGAGAGAAAATACTCTCTCACTTCTGTGAGAGTTTCTACAGTTCTGAGGAAGCTAGTGAAACGCTCATTAGCGGAGGCAGCCGGAGTGATGGCCACCAGGTAAACGTGAAGAGAGTTTAATGCTGCAAAGTTTGAGCCAGGAGGCAGGAATAATGATGGCAGTGACTTGAACAGGCTACATCAGAGCTGCTGGCGGGGACAGCTAGTGAAGCCATGTGGTTCTGCATAGAACTGTGAGTAGCAGAAAACATGCCTGTACCACCTGGGTGGCACCAGCACAAAGAGGTGGGCTCCACAGAGCACACTGGGTGGGGACAAAACAGAAGGTAAGAGCCATGATGTCACGTGGCCAGCACAGAGAGCGGGCCCCGAGGCAAAGCATGCTCGCTCTCCAAGACTATTCTCCCCACTCTTTTTTGTTCTCTTTCTGACTGCTTTAGGCAAGGAAACCAGTGGTTAGTCTAATAAGAACAACAAAGAAGATTAATAAACCCCAGTGTTTATCCTCAGTATTTAATCAGAACACCCTAAGATGTCCCTGCAAGAGAACCAGAGGAATTTTTTTTTCAATTGAACTTTGACAAGAAATTGTGCAAATTAGAATCTTGGCTGTTTACTAACTATTGAACATTTAGCAAAAGTAATTAAATATTTAATTTTGCTTTCCTAAAACACAAAAATGATCATATATAATTTTCAGAGATGTTCTGAGGATTAGGGAAGAGATATGTTTGGTAATATTTAGCATAACATTTTATTTGTCACAAATATACACACACTCAAATCATAGTATTGCTTTTTCCTCCCTTGTTGAGAAAGAAAGACTGGGTGGTATAGATTAACAGTGGGCATAACATAGGGGGAAAAAGACAAACCATTTGGTTTGGTGATTCGGATTCTAGAACTTACCTTGCTAGTAAATGATTCAAGTATAATTGTAGATTACGTCTAATCTACATTTAAATTTAACTGTGCTAGGTACAAGGCCAAAGGTAATATAACCTCTCCAGATTTTAGTACCCGTTTAACTTGATGAATGAACTGAGGTCAACTGAAGTCTTGGTTGTCACTAACACTGGGACGCTGGCATACAGGAACCGCGGAGAGGTCATGCACACCATCACTGCCTACAAAGAAGGCCAGTGTATGGTGAGGCCAGTCTGAGATGAAGAAAAGATAAATTCTCTCACCAAGCTCTAACCGCCACATACTTTTCAGATTTGTAGCAATTTGAAAATGTATAAAGGGAGCTATCTTGCCAGGGGTGTAAAATTCACCATCAGGTATTAGCAGTTTCAAGCAGTTTAATAGAGAAAATTGGGTGGCTGGTTAAATGCAGCTCAATCATTGCCCTGAACAGAAATAGCACATACAAAAGCACTGTGCACGAAATGCCTGGCCTCATGCTTCAGAGCTCGAACGGATTGTTGGCTGGGCTGAAAAAAAACATATTTCTTTGACATCTCACAGTGAAATTAGTCCAGAGTATTCTGGGAACTCACTCATTCTTTACAACATCTGGAAAGAAGACTGAATATTGATCTCTTCGGACTGCTATGTTTTGTTGAGGATATGGTCTCTATATTCAAGGGAAAGGTTATCTGAGAATAATGAAGACATTTCTCATAGCAAACCCCTATACACATCTAGATATAAAGCTGAATCCTATCCTCAGGTTGTGCAATAGAATACCAAAGGTAAAGGTAAAAAATGTAGAGATCACTGCTGCTCTGTGGCCAATTCATCACAGAAAATCATCCTCGTGGATGTGGGCGGATGTCAGCTGTAACACTGTTGTTTGCTTGAGAGATGCATACAGGTCAAACTGACAGAGAAGCACACTGGGCCTCCTGATATTGTCCTTTCCATACCATTTCAACTGCATTGCCCTGGAGTTGTATAAGCTTTTTGTTAACACTACATATTCATCCCTTAGAATGCACATTATAGGGGCAGCAAATACACAGAGCTATGCTGCCATTTGTCCATCAAGATACACCCAGATGTGACTATAGAATCATTCCACATAGAAATCTGTCGGCACTCATCATTGATCAGTTGCAGTTAGTGTGTAATTATTAATCCATTTAAATCTAAATGCATCATATACTATTGGATACTGCTAAAGTCTGACCATTCTGTAAAATAAACAAGGCTGTTTTAAATGTGCAGGCCTTACATCACCAAAGATCTGGACATTATATTCCGTTATCCTTTCTCTTCCCCATCAAAGATATCATATCAGCAATACCATTTTACCTGCTGACTTTCATAAGCCATACACATTAACAATATTTTTCCATATCTATCCAAACATGATTGATCATATTATTGAAATTAGAGGCTAAATAAAACTTAGAGATACTATTTTATTTTAATTTATTTTTTTTAATATTTTTTAAAATTTATTTTTAGACAGAGGGGAAGGGAGGGAGGGAAACATCAGTATGTGGTTGCCTCTTGAGTACCCCCTATTGGGGACCTAGCCTGCAACCCAGGCATATGCCCTGACTGGGAATCAAACCCACGACCCTTTGGTTCACAGGCCAGCAATATATCCACTAAGCCACACCAGCCAAGGCAAAGAGCTACTATTTTAAAAAAAGATACTTATGAATTCTAAGGTTCATATGTATAAACATCTAAATGTAAAATATTATTGATAAGGACAATCATTTTAGAACACTTAATTTTTCTCTTGTTTTGTGAATACACTACTTGAAAAACCCCAGAATGTAAGAGAAGGGACAACTGTCTACTTTGTCTCGTATAATCTTGGTATTTATTAAAACTTTTCCATGCATAACAAGAACAAATAACATTATACCTTGATTCTAATATACTACACAATATCCTGAATAGTGATTGCAATTATATATTCATTCATTGATTTAACAAATACATATTTAGCACCAAATACACACGTGATTCTGGGCATATGTAGCTTGTTGTTCTATAAAATTGTAAATATTTCTTAAATAATAAGAACTTGAGATCTGCTTTTAGAATTTTCAGTTGCACTCTCACAAAGAGACAAACTGAGTAGAAATGCTCCTATCACTGAACTCTGTTTCACTTGAGTAGTAAGAAGGCTTACGTGAAACAGACACCAGCAATTCCACCTCTGCCGCCCATATCACCATGTAATTAGTCTTCAGATTTATAAAAACAAACTTCTTAAGTGATCCAGACCTTATTTAGCTGCCAGAGTCCTCATGCTGGTCATACAAAGTCAGGGTAAGGTCAGTAAAGGACACTGAGAAACTGGAGTTTCTTCATTCAAATAGACGATAATGTTGTTTGCAAATACGTGTTTTCATCTAGGTCATGCTCCCCTCTCTGTCCTGGACACTATCCACCATTTATATTAAAGCAAAGACGGGTCAGTCATTTTGAACAGGCAGCATGCTTTTCTAGGGCATTCTCTCTTTTATCATCCTCCACATTTCTTTTATCTCTGTTCTTAATTCAGACCATAAGTACACCTCTGACCCGAAAATATTTGGTTTCTCAAAAATATTAACATTAAAGGTGTCAATATTTTTAGGCCTTGGTGTTCTGGAAACATTTTTTTCCTATTATTTTTACTCTCTTTACATCGCACCTTCCTCTAAAAAAATAGCTTTGCGTTTGAACACTGACCTTAAAAAGCCTACATGAAGTGATATTTTTAGGCCACAGAGCACCCTCTGATTGGTCAACGAAGATAGCCACTTACTCTGCCTAACTATACAGCCTACTCTGACAGGGACATTAGAGACCTTGGGTTAGAGGTAATATCCCTTCCTCTGTTCTGATTGTGTGTGAATGTGCTTTTACTAAACTATCAATCAGTAAACAAGTGAGTGTATGTATGTGTGTGTATATTTACGAATTTACTTTCAATATGAAATAGGGTTTGAGGATGTGCTAATTATATAATGAGAGTCAGTAGAACCACAGCATTCATCAAAAACACAGTAGTAAGTGGAAGGAACTCTGTTGTGTCTGGTGTAACAAAATGTGTATAAATATATGCTTAAAAGTGGAAATTTCATCCTGACTGGCATAGCTGAGTGTGGGCCTGTGAACCAAAGCGTTGCTGGTTCGATTCCCAGTCAGGGCAAACACCTGGGTTGTGGGCCAGGTCCCCGGTGGGGGGTGTGCAAGAGGCAACCACACATTGATATTTCTCTCCTTCCCTTTCTCCTTCCATTCCTCTCTCTCTAAAAATAAATAAATAAAATCTTTTTAAAAAATGGAAATTTCATCAGCTGGTGTTGGGCTCTATGACTTTAAAGGGAGTAAGGAATATATAATGACTTGAGAAAACAAAATAAATCAAAGTTAAACATAATTTCTTTAAAGAGGGTGTGAGAATGGCACTGGCTGGTGTAGCTCAGGGGATTAAACGCTGGACTAGGAACCAAAAGATCACCTGTTCAATTCCCAGTCAGGACACATGCCTAGGTTGTGGAACAGATCCCAAATAGGGGGAACATGAGAGGCAACCACACATTGATGTCTCTTCCCCTCTCTTTCTCCCTCTCTTCCCCTCTCTCTAAAAATAAATAAATAAAATTTTTAAGAAATAAAAAATAAAAAGGGTGTGAAAATGAAAATATATTCACATATCCTTTGACCAAAGTAAAGCAAATTAGTCAGATTTTCTGAGTCATAAGTTTGAGTGCCAAAAAAAACATACTGAGGCCAGTCTACGGAAAGTAATTAAAATACTAGCAAATATTTACTTTGTGCAGGGTGCTATACTAAAGACTTTAAATGCATCATGTATTTAATTCATACAACATCCTGTTAAGCAAGTACATATATATCTCCATTTTAGAAATAAGCAGATCAGTGAAGTTAGAAGTCTGCACCAAGTCATATATCTAGCAAATGATGGAGCTGAATTTAGAACCTAGATCTCTCTAGCAATAAAGCCCAGCACTAAAACAGTGTAAGACCCAAAGCAAATGTTCCATAAATACTCAGTGTTATTTAAATACTACATTCTACTGCTTCACAAGTGGCTATAGCAGACCTTGCCCATAGATCTGGCTGCTGCATGGCTCTTGTGATTTTTTAGGTTCTACAGGCTCTACTCAAATGAGTAATATATTTGCCTCTAAAAATTAATTTTAAATGCCACTCATGGATGTCATCCTTTTAACATCATTCTTTAACTTTCATAAAAGTTCAAATTACCCTTGAAAATATAAACCATAAAGCAGACTCTTTATTGAGACTATGCTGAAATTAGGTGAGGGGTTGAAGAGGAGCAATCAAATGAGCATCTTAAAAAGCAAGAGAACTTACTTTGTAGATAAATTTCAATCCCGTTCCTCAACTCCCACACTCACCAATGACCAGTAATAATGAACCAATAATGATAGTAATGTCAATAGTAATTTTTGGTATTGAGGTATTACCATTGATATTTCCATTATCATTACTATTTCTCCAAGAACTACTAGTCTACCCTTTATGAAAATTCACAGTGCTTTGGGGGCCCCATGTAACCTTGTTCATCCAAAAACAGGAGGCAAAAAATAGTAATGGGAAGTCAGCAAAAAAAAAAGAGGCTGAGTGGGAAAAGGAGTGGTATCATTCTCTCCAGCTGGGACATAAGCTTCTTACACAGCCTGGCTGTTGTCTAAGACTAAACTAGATACTGAAGAGATGGGGCTATGACTTACATGTTTCCTTTTACCACATAATAAAATGTTATAATGCAATGTGGAAAAAAAGGAACATCAAATTAAAGGACACAGAAAAAGAGATATCTAAAAGATATCTGAGATATTTCGTCATCCGGTGATTTGGCTGCCCATCAATACAGCCTATGGATACAAATTTCCTGGCCTCTTGTTCCCAAACCTACCACAAAGATGATTTTTATTTTATATCTCAAATGTAAATGTGACACTTTATTTGCAGCTGTTGAGAATTTCCAAAGTAATTTATTTGAAGACAGATGAGAGGACTTATACAAATTTGGGCCTATAAGACTCATTTTACATGAGAAGTTTCACTCACCATTGCTGTGTCTTAGCCTTTTGTATTTTTCAATGTTGCATGATTTTAATGAAAAAATATAGTACATTCTCTATACATGCAAATAATTTTTGAAATTAATAAAGTGAAACTTGCCCTAGTCAGGTGGCTTAGTTGGTTGGAGCATCATCCTGTGCGCAAGTAGGTTGCAGGTTTGATTCCAGTCAGGGAACATACCTAGGTTGTGGGTTTGATCCTTGCTTGGGGTGCATACTGGAGACAACTGATTAATGTTTCTCTGTTACATCTGTTTCTCTTTCTCTCTCTTTGTCCTTGTCATGGTCCCATCTGGCAGGACCGCAAGTCATTGTGGAATGCTTGTCTTATATCCCTGGACAAGTGACGAACAAATTCACACGGACTAAAGAAATCCAGTGGAGAAAAGGGATGGGTGGCCAATCTCTCAGTGATCCAGAGAGAGGGCCCCTGCCCCTCACCTGGACAGGCTTTTATTGACACTCCAGGATGGTTCTCATTAACTATGCACAGGTTTGCTTTGGGTGGATACCTTTTACAGATAACAAAGGAAAGAATGTGGCCAGTTACTTCAAAGAGAAAGGTCATCTACAAATGTAAAGGAGAGAAAGTTGGGCTGTTTACATTTGTGCTTGGGAAGTCTAGCACAAATCACAGTAAACTTCTGCAGTTTCCATCCCAGGTGAGGGAGTTTTTGCAAGAGCAAGTTTCAAAGCAGCCTAGGTACAATGCAGGCCTGATCTTGAGCTGAGTCACAGGCCACATCACGCATGAATAGGTTCCCCATATGTCCTTCTCTCTCTGTTAAAAAAAAGAAGTGAAACTTTACTTTTTCCCAAGCTAATACAGTTCCTGGAATATCAATCACAGATTATTCACATTAAATGTACTTTTACAAATGCACACAGATATGTAAGTATTGTGTTTAAAAGCAGGAATACACTATCCGTATCATTTCATAACCTGCTGTTTATTTTTTTAAATTAATTGTGGCAAAATACACACAACAACTTTTTCTTTCCAATCCAACATGTAAGAAGTTTGAAAGTCTTCACTCTATCCTAACAAGTAAAAAGCTGAACAAAGTGGAAAATAAACAATTCTTAGATCTGTAAAGGAGGTCCCAGGAAAAACTATTTCTCCTAAAATTGTAGAGACTGCTAGGTGAATACAGAGAATTATAGCTTATTAGAGTAAAAACCCAGTAAGAGCCGGTGCTGGGGTAGAAACCTAAACTGTTATTGGCAAAATAATGGAGGCTTAGTTTGGACAAGTGTGAGGCATAAAAAATCCAAGGAACCTGGGCATCAGAAGCCTTCCAAACTTTTGTTTTACCTATTGGAGCTTAACCAGATTCTCACAGTGAAGTCAGAGAAATAAGTTTAAAGTAAATGGATGGAGATAGATATACCATGTTAACACTAATTAAAAAGAAAGCAGAAATAGTTATATTAATTTCAGACAGCTAACTTCTAAGCAAGGAAAATTGTCAGGGTTAAAGAGAAGCACTACAAATGATAAAGGGTATAATTCTTCAACAGGGCATAACAAACTTTAACTTGTATGCACCTAATAACAGAGCATCAAAATATGTAAGGTAAAAAGCAAAAGAACTGCAAGAAGAAATACGTAAATCCACTATTACAGTAATAGACACCAACAATCCTCTATTAAAAATGGACAGATAAAGCAGGCAAAAATCACTAAAGATTTAGGTGAACTCAACAACATTATCAATCAACTCGATATAATGGACATTTATAGACTACTTCATATAACAACAGCAAAATATACATATTTCTTAAGCTTACATGAAATATTCACCAAGATAGAACACATTCTAGGCAATAAAAGACATCATAACTAATTTAAAAGAATAGAATCACACCATGCCTGTTATTTGACCACAGTGAAATTAAGAATCAATAACAGAAAGATAAATGGGAAATTCCAAAGTATATAGACTTTAAATACAGATATCTAAGCATGGTCAAATAAGACATTTCAGGAGAAATTAAAAACTATTTTGAACTAAAAAAATGAAAATACCACTTACATAATTTTGGGATACAATGAAAGCAGTGCTTAGAAAGAAATTTTACAACATTAAATGCATATATTGGAAAAAAGGAAAGATCTAAAATTAATCATCTAAGTTTCCACCCTAGGAAACTAGAAAAGTAAAATCAAATTTAAACCTAAGTAAGCAGAAAAAAAAAGAAATA
>VMDR010025460.1:0-14480 GCA_007922815.1 Macrotus californicus | reverse complement strand
AAATGGCATATTTCACAGATCTAGAACGAATATTTTAAAAATTTATGTGGAACTAAAATCTTGAGAAAGAAGAACAAAGAAGGAGGGATCACAATATCTGATATCAATCTATACTACAAGGCCACTGTAATCAAAACAGTCTGCTACTGGCATAAGAACAGTACATTGATCAATGGAACAGAATGATGAACCCAACAATAAACCCATGTCTCTATGGTCAATTAATATTTGACAAAGGGACAAGAACATACAATGGAAGAAAGATAGTCTCTTCAACAAATGGTGTTGGGAGAACTGAACAGGTACATGTAAAAAAATGAAACCAGACCACCAACTTACACAACACACCAGAACAAATTCAAAAGGGATAACATAAAAGTCATAAAGGAAGATATAGGCAGGAAAATTTCAGACATTCCACATAGTAATGTATTTGATGATATATCTCCTAGGGCAAGGGAAATAAAGGAAAAAATAAACAAATGGGACTACATCAAACTAGAAAGCTTCTGCACAGCTAAAGACACCATCATCAAAATGAAAAGGGAATTGACTGTATGGGAGAATATATTTGCCAATGATACCCTGGACAAGGGTTTGATCTCCAAAACATAAAAAGAATTCATACAACTCAACACCAGGAAGACAAGCAGTCCAATTAAAAAATGGTCAAAGGACCAGAATAGACACTTCTCCAAGAAAGACATACAGATGGCACATAGACATATGAAAAGATGCTCAACATCGCTAGCATCAGAAAGATTCAAATTAAAAGTGCAATGAGATATCACCTCACACTTGTCAGAATGGCTATCATTAATAAATAGACAAACAACAAGTGCTAGCAAGGATGTGGAGAAAAGGGAACCCTAGTGCACTGTTGGTGGGAATGCAGGCTGGTGCAACCACTGTGGAAAACATTATGGAATTTCCTCAAAAACTACAAATGGAACTGCCTTTTGACCCAGCAATTCCACTGCTGGGAATATACCCTAAGAATCCCAAATGACCAATTCAAAAGAACATATTCATAGCAGTGCTATTTACAATAGCCAAGTGCTGGAAATAGCCTAAGTGCCCATCAGTAAATGGGTGGGGCAAAAAACTGTGGTACATTTATACAATGGAATACTATGCAGGAGAAAGAAAGAAGGAACTACTACCTTTTGCAACAGCACGGATGGAACTGCATTATGCTAGGTGAAATAAGCCAGTCGGTGAAAGACAAGTACCATATGATCTCACCTATAAGAAGAGTCTAATGAACAGCATAAACTAACAAACAAAATAGAACCATAGACATGGAACACATGGAACAGACTGAAAATGACCAGAAGGGAGGGGAGAGGGGGATAATGTTGGAAAGGGGAAGGGATCAAAGAACATATATGAATGATCCATGGACATGGGCAACAGTGTGGGAATTGACTAGGAGCAGGGGGTGGTGGGACGGGTAGAAGAGGGCAAAGGGGAAAAAGTTGGGACAAATATAATGGAATAATAATAAAAAATGATAAAAAGAGATATTTAATAAATAAGCTGATACACATGAAAGACTTAGAGGAAGGTCTGGTATGTGGTGAATGGGCAGTGAATGTTCACTACTCTGATCATGTGCAACCGTCTCTGAATTCTTCCAACCCCTAGACTCACTGTAACTGGTCTGTGTATCTGTCTCTACTGGAATGAGAGCTCTGTACTCATAGGAACTAGCACAGGGCACAAGGCTTAGCAGGTAGGCAGTCAATGTTGCATCAGTGAATGCATGAATGAGCATGCACATGAAGGTGGAATGTGCTTCTATTAATACTAAATCCATTTATTTTGATGTACAATGAGTTGATTATTTGACTCTCTCAACCACAATCTGGTAAGCTCCTGGAGGATGAAGCATCAGACTTTGCAATTAGCATGTGCTCAATGAGCGCTTCTTGCTGTGAAGGCCATCCGCGTGACAGGCAAAGACCTGCTTGGCATTGGCTATTTCCCACACTTGGACTGACTCTTTCCCTCATATCTTTAATTCTTCATAAGTTACTGGCTCAGAGAGGCCTAGTTGCATACAGAGGTTTAGAGTTCAGTTGAACGTTTATGAATGTTGGTGTGTTTCCTGGATAAAAGCAGCATTTCTGTTTGTGTGTGCCCAAACGCCTGTTTAGGAATGGCATTTCCCAACCACTTGCCATATCCCAACTCTTGTGCCAGGGGAATATAGCTTTCTAGATGCTGGGGCAGTCATTCAGTACCCACTTTTTCCAAAGCACTAGGTCTCTGTTATGGGAGAATGAATATTGGGGGAGGCAATGTTTGACATGGAGGCCCCTTTGGAGGTTTGTAAGTGAGGAGGCATTGAATATTCCATATAAAGTGCCTTGCTTAGTTAAGTGTTCTAGTAAAATACCTATCCATTTATTAAATAATGATGAGATATTCTTACAATGCCAGGCTATAAAATATAATGGTTAGTAATAGTTTACTTCCTAAAACTAAATTTCAAAACACACACAGAAATTCAGTAAAATTTCATATAATTTCAGCATCCTGTCTTTTCCTGGTGAGGGGGAAAAAATTACAGAAAGACCTACACTGAAAAATAAATTAAGATATGATCAAGAAATATTTGTGTTGTATTCAAATATCCATAATAACAACACTGTATGTTGCAAATAATTGAATATGACATCAGTTCAAATTTTCTTCAATCCAGGTCTGTAGGGCCTGCCTAAGCGATATATTTACTAACTCCATAAACTTTGTATTTTAGGGCTTTCAAGATAATAAATTTGTTCACAAATATTTTTTGGGGGAGATTCCTATAAGGGAGTCTTATAACTTTAACTGAAATTGCAAATATTCACTTAGAGGTGTCACAGTAACTGCTGTCTACTCCTTGAGGCCAGCGTCACAAGAGAATTTCTACAAGATAAGTTTAAAATGAGAACGTGCGGCAGCAAATGCATGAGCAACACAAGACTCAGAGAGAGACTAGAAGGAAAAATGGTGCTGATGGTTTAGAAACTGTTTCCAACAGGTTAAATTCAGGCTTTCATTACAAGTCATAAAGCCCAGGAACTGTACATCAAAAAACTTTATTGGAAGTAGCTTCCTTAGGAGCACTAATATATGTACAATAAATAAACGGGGGACTATGAAGACAGGTGCTTTATCCTAAATAAATAAATGAAGATAGACACATTAATGAACACATTCCAACAAATGCATTCTCTTAAAATTATTTTCTCAGCCAACAAGCATTATCTCATTAGACTGCAAACATTATGTGTTTGTCATTAAATGTTGGTCATAAATATTCCATTTTGACAATGCTTACTCCATAAAAATAAAAAGTATAATATTAAAGTTCACTGAATCCAATTAGCAATCATCCTAACATATATCTCCTATACAATAAATTGATCTAATGCCAAGCATCTTTTCTCAGGCATAATTTTCCACACATTTCCAAGTGGGAGTTCAGCATTTATTTCTTTTATAGTAAGTGCAGTTTCTTTAAGGAAGCCCCTTTGCTTTGGTCGCATTGACTCCTTTCTCACCCACGACCAGTCTATTGATGTGCCCATTAAGGCACTCTTTGTTTCTGCCAGTGTTCCTCGATTTCTAGCACTTCCTCTTGATTCTTTCTTAGAGATTTTATCTCTCTACTTGCATTACCCATCTGTTGTCTACCTTTTCCATTTCAGCCCTTAGCATATTAATCAAAGTTGTTTCAAATTCCTGGTCTGGAAATTTCAACATCTCTACCACTGAGTCTGATTCTGATACAGTTCTCTCTCTCTGTCTCTCTGTCTTCAAACTGTGTTTTTTCTTTTAGTACACCTTGTAAGTTTTGGTTGAAATCTGGATATTTTGTACTGGGTAAAAGAAACTGAAGTCAATAGATGTTTAGTGTGAGGTTTTATATGTTTCTGACTAGGAGTTAGGATCTGTTTACTATTTGTTAAAGCTGTGGGTGTCAGAAGCTAAAATTTCCCCTAGTGTCCTTGTTTGTGTCTCCTGTGACCTTTGGGTTTCCCTCGATACTTCTTACTAAGTAAAGCCTGAACTGCGCAGTTCTTCCCATTGTCTTCTTCCTAGTGCTGACACCAGCAGCAGTTTCTGCTTTGGGGCTTCTGCTTTATTCAGTTGTGATTATATGTATCTGTCTGTCTCTCTAATTTTGGGAGCAGTAGATTGCCCCATCACTTCCATTTTCTGCTAGATCTAAGAAGAGTTGCTAATTTTAAGTTTGCTCATTTTTTTTCTTGTTGTGAGGGCAGGATGTATGACTTTCAATCTTCTTACATGCTAGATTGAAAACCAGAAATCTAGAAAGGCTCTTTTTTAAAAAAAAAACTTGTAAGAGCTTGGGAGAAAAATTGAAAAGGTTACTTTTCAATATACTTTCTCCACTATTGACTCAGCACCATTATCAGCTCACCTGTCTGGGCCAGTCTTAAATCTCAGATCCTAGGAGATGGGATTTTGACAAACCTTAAAATAGAAAGAGACCTCAAGTGTCTTACAAATCAATGTACTTCCATCTATTTTGTTAACATGGACATGTCAGAACCCAAGATGATATGGTTTTCTGAATTTATTCTGTGCTAGAGTAACTTCAGTTACTTATGCTTACCCATGGGGAGTTGAAGATTATTCCTTGCCGGGGAGACAAAATTAGGTGTTTTCTTCCAATAGTTTCACCCTTTAATGTTGAGGTGATGAAAATTCTTAGAAAATGACTATCTATAGTTTATCAGCCTAATTTTTTTTCTGGCATGTGTTACATATAATATGTCATTTACTTTCCATAATTCACCCTTAGAAGGTAAGTGTTATCACTCTTTGTTTAGAGATGAAAGAAGTGAGAGGGTAAGAGAGGTAAACTGGCTTTCTCAGGGACCCCTTGCTAATCAGTTACTAAGCCAGGATTCAAACTCAGCTCGGTTTCCAAAGAGAGTTCTCTTAACCACTAAGCTATAATTCTCCCTCCAGGAGCAAGCTTTAGGGAGACAGAATGTTTTTAACATTTACCCATCATTTCTGTTTATTCAGCAAATGTTTATTAATCATCTATACATGCCACTTGCTAGGCACTACAGATCTGTGTCTCCTAAAATTGACATTCTGGGAAGGGGGGACAGACAATAAAACAGTTTAGTAAGTTTTGTAGTATATTAATAGATCATATGTGCTATGGAGAAAGATAAAGCAGGGAAGGGGAAGAGGGACTGCATATTTAAATACAGTTGAGAGATGTTCTTACTGAAAAAGTAGCATTCGAACAAAGACTGGGAGGAGCTAAGGAGTCAGCCGTGAGTCTGACTAAGGGAAGAGCATCAGAAAAAGAACTGACAAGGGCAAAGGTCCAAGTAGGGAGCTTGTTGGAGGGTTTGAGGAACAGCCAGGAGACCACAAGCATGATTGGACCGGCAGAAGGGTAAGGTATCTTGCGTTAGGATCCTCAGGTATTTCAATATTGGATTCATAGAAAGGATGGAGATCATTAGATGGAATGGTTCTTGGGAAGACCTTAATGCTCTTATAGAGGCAGACAACAGAAAGGTGCTGGAGTTTTCAACCAGCGTTTTTTAAAAGCATGGATGTTCCTCAGTTTCCTATTAGCTAATCCAGTGTCAGAAGAGTGTGAAGAGACAAGAAGGTAGAACATGGTGGTGTGAAGGTGAAGCACAATGGTACAGTAGGAAGATGGCTAGGATAAGAGTCACAGAACCCTTACTCTACCCCTAGTTCAGTCAGTAACTGGTTGCAAGGCCAAGGGCAAATACCTCTCTCAGTCATAGTTGCTTTATGTGTGAAATACACTTTGGGGTCAATTTTTTTTTCCTCAGCAACTATCCTTTTCTCCTTCGTAGGAAGTTTCCTGTTTCTCATTCTTATATCAGCTCCATAATAATAGAGTCATAGCTAATATTTATGGAGTACTTTTTACTGTTCAAGTATCATTCCAAAAGCATTAATGTATTAAATCACTTAACACTCAAGAACCCTGTAACAGGCATATACTGTTATAATCATCTGCACTATACTTCACAGAGGAGGAGACAGACACCTGCAGATTTTCCCACATGGCTCTTGAGAGCAGGATTCCAGAGAATGAAGGTGGGGGCGAGGGGGACAGGAAGGGGTCTACATACATGACTTCCTGGTCCTGGATCAGGATCTGCTCAAGTGGCCTCCTTCCACAGCCCCTCCCTGCTCTGGTTCTATAAAATAGTCAAAATAGTATGTAAGACACACAGCAATCTTAAATTTTCTAGTAACTACGTTAGAAAACAATGAATCAAATTAATTTGAATAACATATTTAACATAATATACTCAAGATATTATCATTTCAGCATATTACCTACATAAAAATTATCAGGGAGATATTTTACATCTTTTCTTTGTTTGTACTTAGTTTTAGGAAGCCTGTGTATAATTTACACTAACAGCCCATCTCAGGCCAAACTATACACACTTGAAGGGCTCAGTAGCCATGTGTGGCTAGTGGCCATTGCATTGGACAGCACAGATTTAAAGGGTGTGCTACTCAATTATCAGCACCCTTGGGATATTTTACCAATAATAGTTGAAAATATAAACTTGGTTGTCATTAAACAATAAAATAAAATAAAATAAAAGATGTGCAGCATATGGGACAGCAACAAAATGTCATGTTTATGTTTTAGAGGTTTGCATAGTAGTAACAAAGGCAAACACACACACAGGATTTACTGTATACCATGCTAAGTGCTTTATTTGTCTTAACTCGTGAAGACTCATGACAATCCCACGAGAGAGCTACTTTGACTATTCTTGTATTGACGATAAGTAAACTGGAAAATTGAGAAGTTGTATAAATTATCCAGAGACGTGACCAGGTACACAAATGTACCGACTCAAATGCAGACAGGGTGGCTACAGTGTCCATATTTCAACCACTTTGCTGTTCTCCTTCTGTGATAAGAGCTGGGCTTCAAAATTTTAACCGCGTTATTTATAAGTCGGAGCAGACTAAGTGCACAACTGGCTGGAGCGAAGGATAAATTCATTTTCACTTGAAGTTGAAATTGTCAACTGTGTTTCTGTCTGGATTTATTTTAATCTCCCATTGATCCATGGATTTAAACCTGGGGATAGAATTTTAGATCAGCAGGGTACACTGATGAACGCCAGAGTAAGGACGAACATATATTGCAGCCACACCAACAAGAACCCAAATGCCCTTTGGGGGTAATTAGTGCCCTCACCTCTTTGTGTGTTCTCGATAAGTCCTGTTATCCCAGAGCTCAGACTACTTCCAGGAGATAATTAGGGGCTGCTAAAGGCTGCATTAACTCTGCCAGGCTGCAGGGGCATTGGAAATGACTACTTCTCAGAGAGACTCGTCTGCTTCCAGCAGCTTGCAACACCTCAGCCCTAATCCCCAGAAGGTTGAAGCTGGAGTGCTTGGATTATTACATTCCTTTTGGAGGTTTTAAATCTCTTTTTACAGAGACTGATGACATTTCCATGTCTTAAAGGGGATTTTGAGGATAGGAAGAGTTGATGCCACACATCTGGAGAAGCCTGATTCAAGGATAAGGGCATAGTTTATAGCCTGGGAAAGAGCATTCACTGAGATTTTTTTGAGTCATGGCTATATTAATTTCACAGCCAACTTTCCTCTGCGTCTGTTTTTCTCATAATAATTGCTAAATACTCTTTTTGGGGGGCTTGAAGGGCTGTTGCTTATAAAACCCTCCCTTCTTAAGTCCCATACATTTTTAAAAGATTTTATTTATTATTTAGAGAGAGGGGAAGGAAAGGAGAAAGAGGGGGAGAAAAGCACTGATGTGGGGACAGTCCTGTGGGACTGAGATCTTTAACCTGAGGGAGCTGACACTAATTACCACCCAGAGTTAACGTCAGAATTGAATTGTGTCGTTTGACACTCCGTTGGTGTCCATTGGTGTCCAAAGAACTAGAGAACTGGTTTTTGATACGGAAAAAAAACAAATATTTGGGGTCAGAAATGTCCCAAGCATAGTAGGACCACAGCTGTGGTGTGAGCTCTCCCAGGTGAGGCAGCCCTGTGAGCGCCTAGAGCACGTGGGCATGCGGGGCTATGCCTGTATGCGACTAGGTGGTGCTTCTCCAAAAGAATGAAATCATTGCATTCTGAACTCACTCTACAAAACTGACAACCCTCCCAAGACAATGTTATGGGATTGCCACTGGCCTCACACGTGGCATGACTGGCTTTCTTTTAGTCTCTGTTTCTGTGCTGCCTGTACTCTTTGCTAGTGAGTCCAGTGAAATGCCCAGCAAAGTTCTGTGACTATTTCTGTAATATAATTAAAAAGGTTTTCTTTTTTCCTACTTATTCTGCTAGGTACAAAGACAAAGAAGCAAGGCAAAACATTCAGATAAAGCTGAGTCTGGTTCACTTACATACTTGGTTACTAGTTGAGACTGTGTTTTTCATAGAAAGTTGATATTTGATCAAATGGCAACGTATCACACTTAAAAGTGCTAAGTCTCTAATCTTTCAATCATTATCCACCCTGGTTAGATTAAGTAATCACTGCAGTAGTTCTGCTAACAGATGGTGTTGTATGATTTTGATAGTGGTGGAAAGAATAAGTAAATTGGAATAAATCTTACATCTTAATAACAGATTAGACTCACCAAAACCCACAGAAACTAAATTAGGTTAAAAAAATCTTACAGCACGTTGCACAGATAAACAACTAAGAATGCAAACCTTTTCCTCTGGTATCAGAAGTATATTTTTAAAAGTATATTTTTAGTGAAATATGTAGATTTATGAATATTTATAAAATAGAATTTTTTTCTACAAATGGTAAAAGAATTTTATTTTAATTAAAATGTCATCTTTTTAAGCTGCCCCCTTCCCCTACCATTAGAAAGCAACTTTAGTGCTAAAAAGCCATCCATTTATTTAGACATAATCTTCTTAGGCAATTTAAAGTTTTTCCACCTTCGTAGCGATACATCCATTTACAACGATGCATAACACATCAACTGAGCTTATCGCAGTGTCTTAGGGTTCTAGGTTATTTTTATTTCATTTTATTTTTTTGCCGATAGTTGCATTTTCAAACTCTTCACACAGAATCTATATACTCTTATGAGAAAAACATTAAATGGTATTAAGAGGATGTGTATTTTCAATATTCCACAGGCTTTCAAAACCTGGCGAGCCTTACGGAGTTCAAACTACACTAATAACACTTTTATTTATAACAGGATCGAGCTGCTTTGCTGCTCCAAATCTGGAAAAAAAAATAGATCATTAATCCCTTACACTGCATTTCATTTTCTGATGAAATTCTTGAGTGCTTCTAATTTAGTGGGTCATTTTGCCCGTGCTAAGCAGCAGTACAGGCTGATGAGTCAGCCTAGGTCTCCCACTTAATCACTGGCAAGGAAACCTTTTCTTGCTTAGCAGAAAAGTACCCCAGGCAAGCCCTTGAGACTCTAGAAGTTGTATTCGCCTTTAGATTGTGTAGTTTTAAGTGCTTCTTCAGCATTGTGTCTGCTTTTTATCCCCCTCTTGCTTCACAGTCCTGAGATCAGCTAATGGAATATCTTAATTAGCAGTTGAAAAAATGGTGAATTCAGGAGAGAATGAATCTGTGTACACCAGTAGTCTCAAATGCCTTCATTAGAAAGAAAAGCTTGGAGTTCCACTTCTGTTCTTAATTCTCCCAGGAAAAGTCTTCAACCCTCACTGTCCCATCACGTTCTATTATAAAGACAACCAAATTCAGAAAAACTAAGTAAAGCAGCAAGTACAAAGGCTTAGCTGGATTCAAACTCAGGTCTGTTAGATCTCAGAATTTTCAACCACTAGTCTACATGGTCAGATTTGGCTCTCAAAAGCTAGAAAGGCATTTTACAAAGTGAAGAATGTGGGAAGGGGAAGAAAAAGAGAGAGAGCGAGAGAGAGAGAAAGCGAGAGAGAGAGAGAACAAAGTTCAGGATTTTGAGATGTTCTGACCCTTGGCCAACAAGAGGTTATTTTCATGAATTGCACCCTCATTTTCTAGTTAGAAATCTCAAACTTGGTCTTTTCTCCAGTAATGTCACTTACATTTGACATATTTCTGCAGGTTGTCAAAATTGCCAAACTCAGGAATAATGAAGCCTCCAAATTTAAATTAGATTTTAAAACTTCTGATTAATATTGATTCCTCATCTAACACCCTCCTTTCCCCTTACTTATAAATCTCCATTTTCTCCTAGATTAGGCAAACATAAGCATCTTTCTAGACTCAGTTTACATAAAAATGAACCCCAAATTTGAGAACCATTAGGAGAAAGCCTTACTGGTTGATTGCCTTTCTGCTCGTATTAACTTCTATCTTTTCTAACAATCTGATTTTCTTAGTGAAAAAAATTTGTTTTGAAATAATTTAATACATAAATTTAAAACAATATATTCACAGAAAAGGAGGAACTTACAAAGATTTTTATCTGCTTAGTTTTAATGCCAGAATTGGGAATAATACAAATGGGAGGTACAGTGAGGTATCACAGGTAGGGTTTTCCTAGATATTAACAGGTCTTAGAGATGTTAGGGACCCCTGAGAAGGCTCAGTTTTCCTCACCTTGCCTTAGCATGTGTCATGGGTTTTTGTGGGCAGAGGGGATTTATTGCATCTCATGCATGTGTTGAGGAGTCTCAATGCCACTCTGATTTTAGAAGGTTGACAACAATCATAACTTAAAATAATAGATAGTTCTATTAGAATAAACTGAATTGCTGAGGGTGGCTGGAGGTGCTGAGAGTGCTCTGAACAACAGAATCATACATTTCAGTGATGGAAGTAACAGCACCTAGTATTTTCCTTAAGGATTGGATGTTCTAAGCACTTTATATGTTGAACAACCCTGTAAGATTGATAGCAGCCACTTCAGGTCCTTAATTTTAATCATGAGGATAATGAAGTTCTTTAATTTGGCTGAGGTCACTCAGGGATTTAGGGACAGAAGCTCAACTATACACCAGTTCTCCTAAGTTTTTGTCCAGGTGCGTTTTTAATATACTCTTCAATGATCACACTTTCAGGTCTTCATCCCAGGGAGACATTTTGCAGGGAAGTCCAAGCTAAATAACAGTTTTTAGGACCTTATTTTATTTAGGTGTTTAAAATGGATTATGACATTTCCCAGATGCAAGATGTTCTCTAACCTAATAAAAATAGGGGACAAAAAGAATGCAGTGAACTAGGCTGATAACTTTGGGTTAATGCCTTTGAGAGTTTTTCTCTATTGTATGCACCTTCCTCAGCTTAGCCAGCCAAATTCCACTTCTTTATGTTTCCTAGGCATGTTGTCTTGGGAAACAGACCATTGAAGATTGTGACTGAAAATTGCCTTTTAAAAAAATCTTGGACTTCAGGTCAAGATGGTGATTTAGACAGACATGACTCACCTCTTCTCACAACCACATCAAATTACAACTAAAATATTGAACAACTGTCACTCAGGAACATCAGAAATTAAGTAGAATGGAAATCTGACAACTACAGAATTGAAGAAACCACATCCACCCAGACTCGTAGGAGGGGCACAGATGCAGAATGGGCTGGCCTTACACCCACATGGATAAAAATTTGGGAGGGATATCTGGGGAGCGAGGAGTCCCAGACCCAGACCAGGCCTCCTAGCCCTGGACTCCAGTGCCAGGAAGATAAGTCCCCATAACTTCTGGCTGCAAAAACCAGAGGAGATTGAATCAGTAGAGGAGGCTGCTAGAGCCCTAAGCAATTTCTCTTGGGGAAACCACACATGGATTCAACTACTCAGACTCATTCCCTCTGAGCTCCAGCACTGGAGCACCAGTGGTATACAGGGAGAAACTGAAGTGTCTGGAATTGGGGTGAACAGAGGCCATAGTCCCTGTGCTGAGGCCTCCCCACCCACAGAGCCAGTAGGCTGGTGCCATATTTGAGACCCCATTAACCTGGCTAATACTGTGTGACCCATTTTGGAGATCCACAGAGGCTCCACCCCACCCAACTTACGGATCCACACAAGCTGCTTTTCCATAATAATGGCTGGTCTTGGCCCCTAAATCCTATCAAACAAGCAACAGCTGGCTTCAGTCAGCCCTTGTGGCAGCAGCCATCTCAGATGGCTTTACAGCGCAGGCACAGTGCCCTGGACAAAACACAGGTTGGGGCTGACCTTGGCCCGCACCACCCAGGGAAACCCCAGGGCTAGCCCACCTACTGGACTGCTACAGGCCATGTTGGAGCACTACCACCCTGCCCCTCCACAGCTGATCCTCCACAGAGGGTAGAGTTTGGTGATCAGAGGTCATAGTCAGTCCTTGTTGCTGACTGGCCTGGGTAAATCCCTCCCATTGATCTGCCAACAGCAACCAAGCCTAAACTACAAGAGGTGGGAATATTCAGCCCACACAAAGGGTGCACCTTAAGTACCCATCTTGGGTGATAGGAGAAGTCGTGCCACTGCAGCCTACAGGACACCTACTACATTAGGCCACAGTACCAAGACATGGAGTCAAAGCAGCTCTACCTAATACATAGAAACAAACACAGGGAGGCTGCCAAAATGAGGAGAGAAAGCAACATGGTCCAGATGAAAGAACAGATCAAAACTCCAGAAAAAGGGCTAAACAAAATAGAGATAAGCAATCTGTCAGATGCAGAGTTCAAAACACTGGTTATAAGGATGCTCAAGGAACTTAGTGAGGACTTCAGAAGCATAAAAAAGACTCAGTCAGAAATGAAGGATACACTAACTGAAATAAAGGACAATTTACAAGGAAACAATAGTAGAATAGATAAAGTCGAGAATCAAATCAATGGTTTGGAACACAAGGAAGCAAAAAACAACTATGCAGAACAACAAGAAAAAAAAAAAAGAATCCCAAACAATCTGGTGTAAGCAGTATAAGTATAATATAAGCAGCCTCTGGGACAACTTTAAGAGATCCAACATTCCTCTCATGGGGTGACAGAAGTTGAAGAGAAAGAGCAAGAAATTGTAAATCTATCTGAAAAGATAGCGAAGGAAAATGCCCCCAGTTTGGTGAAGAAAACAGACATGCAAGTCCAGGAGGCACAGAGAGCCCCAAGCAAGATGGATACAAAGAGGACCACTCCAAGACACATCATCTTTAAAGGGCCAAAGGTTAAAGATAAAGAGAGACTCTTAAAAGCAAGAGAAAAGAAGTTAGTTGCCAGAAGGTTGCCAGATGGGAGAAGGTGGGAGAATGGGTGAAGAGGTGAGGGGATTAAGAAATACAAATAGGCAGTTACAGAACAGCCATGGGGATGTAAAGTACAGCATAGAAAGTGGAGTAACCAAGGAATTTATACCCATGACCCATGGGCATGAACAATGGTGGGGGGATTACCTGAGGGCATGGGGGGTGCTGGATGGATGGGGCAAAGGGAGAAAATCAAGACAACTGTAATATCAAAATCAAAATATAATTAAAAAATAAAAATAAATCTCAGTTATGCAGATTTTACAACATACTGATTTTTATGTCTCTTCTCATTTATCTCAAAAAACTTATTGAAACTCTTCAGACTATCAATGATACCTTGTAATAAATGTCTAAGAGTGTGGCACATCCAGGCATATTTATTTTAGGTACACTATCATTCTGCAGAATGTTTTGCTGAAAGGGAAGTAACAGGCAGTTTCTAGTAGTGAGCATAGCTCCAAGAGAACATCATGTATTAAATGTTTTATATTTTCAAAATTTGGGGTTTATGTTGTAATTTTAAATTTCACAAACCAACATCTAGCAATGATGTAACTTTTACATTTTTGTGCAAAATAATAAGGTGACTTTTGGCAGAAATGTCTAGTCTGCACTTGTCAAATGTACATTTTACAACTGCCTTTTATGATAGAGAAGCCTGACTCGGGTTTGCTTATAACTGAATGACTAATGTGGATTGAAATTGGTTTCATAATTATTACATGACAAGATGACTTCAGAAACTTTTATTTGGTGGGTTTTGGAAACAGTGCTTGGAAAAATGAGGTAGCCTCAAACATTAAAATTATGATTCAAAAATATGAAAATGATGTAAGAGATGTGAGAAGTTGTGATAATTTTTTAGAAAGAACTCACTGCCAACTAGTTAACAGAGTTAAAAAGAATAAATTAATGTGATACTAATACAAAAACAAGAGGCAAAATTTAATATTCTATAATGTAGATATCACAAATCAGTAAGAGAGTGAAAAATAATAAAAGCAATAATAGCTGGCCAATTAGTTAAATGTTCAGGTCTGCTTTTCAAAGCATACACTAAAATAAACTTTTACATCATGAAAAATTGAAATATAGTAATAATAATCAATTTATAAAAACTAAGCATATTTTTTCATGAGTGTCTTATGCCTCAGTGGGGACTAGACAGGGACAACATAAGTCAACCCATGAAATCACAGAGAAAATATTAAGGATAACTTGATATT
>VMDR010025459.1:0-14480 GCA_007922815.1 Macrotus californicus | reverse complement strand
CTGGTCTCTATACTTGTTGCCTCTACGCTATTCCCTCCCTCCCTTTATTTCAGCTTTTTTATTGTGGTAAAGTATATATAACATAAAATTTACCATTTTAACCATTTTTAAAAAATATGAGCAAGAAGTTGAATATGTGTAAGTACATTAAATATACGTTGTATATGTGTGTATGTATGTATGCATCTATATGTATATGCGGAGGTATAGATACAGATTTATAGATAAATTCTCTCTCCCCTCAAAAAGTAATGTTTACTATTCTCCACCTAACAATATATCCTGGAGGTAGGTTACTGCCCAGGATTACGTAGAAATACTCTTTACTTCCTTTTACAGCCCACCTGGCTCCATGTGGCCACACGCTTTTCTGTAGAGGACTACTTAGTACCAGGATATTTGGTCCTGCTGTCTCATAAACTCAAGGGAGAGAACTCAAACTCATAATCTAAGCAGAACTGACCCATCAAACTGACTTGGGATTTGGAAGCACATCTGTATTTTCTTTTTCGGAGATATCAAATTAACCAAATTAGAAAAATATCAAACACATTTTAAATTTATTTTTGGGAACTTTGCTCAGCTGCTCATCAGAACAGTTCATTTAAAGCCATAGTCACTTAGTCTCTAACTAATAGGGTACAGAATTTCCCATGCTCAGGAGTTTTCTAGAGGTTTTCCAGGCATTTCCTCATGAACTGGAACAAACTGGCTCAAGTTTAATTCACAGTAACTCTCTTTCAAGAATGTAAGCAGAAGCACCAACCAAACAGAGCAGTAATGGAACTCACCAGCTGCCCAAACCCTGGAACTGACAAACTCCAAAACTATGAAATTGTCATGATGATGTAACAGGAAGTTCTCAAAAGCTGTATTCAGGTGAAGAAAAGAGGATTACGTTTCCTGACACCACTGAGAGAGAGTCAGATGGCTCAAAGGAAAACCCTCCAGGCAGATATTCTGCTTGGATGCACCTTGCTAATAAGCAGGATGACTGCAGCTGGGGAAAGGAAAACCCGAAAGCAGCTGCACGAGAGCCCGGGCAGGTTCACCCTGGAGGAGTATCATTGAGGCATGACATTTCTTAGTCTTGTTTCTGAGCAAATTCGAATTTTAAAAGAAAGCTGACATCTAACTGAATGGAATTAATTACAAACTCACTTTCTTCCTCTTTCTCTTTTCAAGATTCTGCTTTTCTGCCAGGGACTTGATTGCTTGGATCCACGCATCAGCCATGCGCCGGATCCGCAGTCTCATCCACCGGAATTCTTCATGCTTTTTCATCATACTGTAGAGAATATTAAAATCCGTACGAATTTCCGCCTAGAAACAGAAATTTAATAAAAATGAGAAGATGAAAAGTCAGAAAGCATAATGGTTTTCATGAGGTGACATTTGAAAACTTGAAAGAGGTACTCAATTAAATACAGGGCTTCAAAAGTGAGTCTTCTCTGCTGCATGACTTTACTTTAAGGTCCCAGAATTGCAAATTGAAGCAAAGGCCCCTGACTGCTGATCTGCCAAAAGGAACATCATTTAAAAAATTAGAAATTGGGAAAGAAAGCAGAGTCACTGCAAAGCCCTGAGCTATGTTAAAATGCATTTTTTAAAATGAGCCTGTTTGATGTACCTTGAAATTCTTTGCACCTCAATTTATTGGCCACTTCAATCTACTGCAGGGCAGCAGACTCCTGGGAAAACTGAAGTCAGTTCTTAACAGTGTACCTGGTAGAGGCTGCCAAAAAGCCTCCTTCTGTCCACAAAATTAAGTAGGGAAATATATGCGCCTCTTCCAGGTTTTTCCCAATCCAAATAAACAAAAGTTCATTACTTTCTAAAGAATTCAAAAGCCAGGAATAACATTTTCCTATCACAACTGAATAAAGTTTAAAATTCAGGCCAGAACTATGTAAAAGCCAGGAAGAGCACGTTTGCAATACAGCTGCATCCAACCAGTGATTAAAATGACAGAAATAATAATAACATCAGTATTGATTTCATGTAACTGAATCAACTTTTTAGCAGTCACCATAGTTCAGTTTAAATACCCATCTGATCACATCTCTCCTTCATTCAACAATTTCCCTAGATTCCCATAATCTAAACTACAGGTCTTGGGTAAAGTCCTCCCTGCTGCTTGTTTTTGTGCATGAACTTTTATTGGAACACAGCCATGCCCATGCATTTACATCTTGTCTATGGCTGCCCTCTATGCTACAAGGTCAGAATTGAGTAGTTGTGACAGAGACCTTATAGTCTACAAAGATGAGAATATTTACTATCTAGACTTTTACCTAAACAGTTTATAGATCCCCAATGTAAACATGAAAGACTTAAGCTTGTAATGTGGCATATAAAACCTTTCCCTGTCCCCCTAGCTATCTTTCCAATCTCACCTTCCCCCCAACGTATCCAAATGCCTATGGCCTTGCCCACTGAACCGTGCTTTACTCCCCAAAAATGCCAAGCTCTGATACATTCACCTTCTCCCCTCATAGCTGATGCCCTTACCTCCTTGACCCAGTATAAACTCACTTATCATCATAAGTTCAGCTCCAATGTCATCTCTTTGCAATATCTGCTCATCCCTGCAGGCTGAGATCACACTTCCTCATTAATTTCCATGGGTCTGTATTCCAGCATTTACACAGGTATGGTCACTATTTACAGCCATCACCCTCATCAGACCCGAGTACCTCCACATCTGGCACAAGGTCTTATTCATAACAGTAGCCTGTCACTTAGGGACCCTCAGAGAATTGCTCAATAAATATATGTGCTAACTGGTTGACTGATTTGGTCACTGAGATTTCCACAGGGCTGAGGATAGAAGTTCTTCAGTTTACTACTATTTCAGATCACAACTGGCATTTCTAGAAGATTCCACATGTATCAACTGGCAGCAGACCCAAACCACAAGACTAATAAGAGGTTTCCAAAATCACTTACTAATGAATTATGATCAGCTTCTTCATAGGGATTTTTTGCTCTCCAAGGTAAATGAGGACACCAATTTTCAACCTGAAAAATAGAAATCAGACACACTAAGAACGCTTGCTCATCTGTAAATGCATTAATGTATATACTGAGCTCTGAGCACAGTTCCTGACATGCCATGAGCACTATACTTAAGTGGGTTATTACTATTAGTCAGAGTCCCATACTTTAGCTAGGGGTCCAGAGACAGGTGTCCTCTCAGATGAAATAATAATCAGCAAAGGTCCCAAGGAGCACATGATTACATTTTACATCTGCCCTTCAGGGTACTCTACGGTGACTGATGCCTTTATCATTTAATTCTCATATTTCTACACCAGGAGAGGGAGGGGTCTTACGGCAGAAAGTTAAAAGACCTGAACATTCCCTCAGGGGAATGAGAAGGGACAGGTGCCTCTGTGACTTTAGCTAAAGGACAGGAATGATTCGTTACCTGCTGTGGCATGTCTGGCATTTGGGCCACAGAAATCAGTCATTTATCTCAGAATTAGGAATGCAACTGAGGCTAATTGATCCGGGCTTTCCCTCATTTTCTGGTTGTTCACTTCACACTAAGGACCAAGATGATAAAAACTACTGGAGATAGAGATGAAAGGAAAAAGAAAAAAAAAAAACAAAAAACCCTCAGTAATTTCGTGAGAACCATTCTGGAAGATGGATTGTTCTGCCAGTGCACAAGGGTTTGGCGAATTGTAGGGAGGAAGACAGAGAAAGGAAAAGTGCCAGGTTTTATAGGAATCACTTCAACAAAGGTTACCAAAGACTATTAGGCAAATTCACAATTTCTAGTAAAGAAAAAATAAAAAATGCATTGAGTAATACTGATGTCTAACCTCACTGTCAAAACTGGCCATACAGCTCTAAGACAGCATATCACCCATTTACTAACATATAATGGGATTATTACAGATGGATAATAAATAACCACTGAAATAATTTTTTCTATGGCCGGGAGGACCTATAGAAATTAACAAAGCAAGGGGGTGAGGGATGACTTGGAAGGTCACTGAGAAAGCAGGCACGCATGTGAGGCCACAGCCTCCTGGGTCAGTAATGCAGAGTCAAACAAAATGGTCTGTCTTCCAGCTGAGGGCGCGTTTTCAAAGAAACCGTAGTTTCACTCACCTAGAAACTGTGCTTACAGCAAGGTGATTTTTACCAGACCAAAATAACTGCTGGGATTGCATACAGCCAGCTGCCTGCAAATGAGCTGAACGCGATTAAGCAGAGGGCTGCAAAGCCGGAGGGACGGTGGAGTCCCTGGATAGGAAAAGTGCAATATTTTCTTTTTCTTCTTGTGGAGTAAAATTAGACTTTACCATATTTGTGAATAACTTCAGAGGCTCAAAAGGACTCCCCATGAGGAAAGCTGAAATGGTTTTTACTCATAAAAAAGGAAAATACTAACTTGCCTTGGATGCCCATCCTAATTACTGAGACCTCACAGCAATATCACCATGAAAGGCAATATCTGGAGCCCCACAATGAGAAAAATGAGGGAAAACCAACAGAACAGAAGCAAGAGGACGAAGCCCAGTGAGGCCCAGCAGCACTGCACCCCTGTGTACCTTGTACTGCTGGGCCAAACTGAATTATTTAGTACATATTAAATTTTTGTAAATGCACTGCAGAAAACACTGCTATACGGCATATTTATAACAGGAAGGCTTCAGATGGATTGCAGACCTCATTGAGAGACCCTCAACCCCACACAAAAGGGTGAGGGTGAGCAAGCAGGGGTGACCTCACACTTCACAGCAATGTCAAGGGATGAAAAATTCCCTCGTGAACAGTGTGATAGGGAAAGATGAAACAAGACTATGAATAAAGGACATCAAGCAAAAGGAGAGACGTTAGAGAGATCGGACACTATTAAAGGAAAGGACATTTCCTCTTCACTCTTCTGTCCTAAGAAGAATCTTCCAAAACTCACTGATGAAAATGCAGTCCAAGGTGATCTCCTGAAATACGACTTCCCTACAGAATACTCAAGGCTTTAATTCCTCTTTGAAACTGATCATTTATCTCAGTTCTTGTTACTCTAAATGACGGGATAATGCTTTCTAAGACTTCAAGGGCATTCCTGAAAGCATGGAAAATGCAGTCAGTCTGTTTTAGCTTTAGCAAGAAATCTCCCTGTCACACATTCACTCGTAATGGAGAAAAAACCAGCTATGCGCACCCTGACACAGAATGCGGAAGGTGAGTTTGAAGGTGGTTGTTTTGTACAGAGCGACAGGAAAACTGGCTATAAGAAGAAAATTAAGTTGAACACAAACCAATTTCCCCGGGGGCGGGGGTGGGGGCGGGAGTGGAACCTTTCTGTTTGAAACCTCAGAGGATTACCAGGACTGGAAGAAAGCCAGCACTGGTAGTAATTCCACGTTGTGAAATGAGCAACCTTTTCCTAAATAAGAGTCATTAATTATACTCAGGGAAAGTCTTGCTTGAGCTAATAAATCAGCCTCCTAATCCCTGTTTTCTGTCTGATGTAGTCAGGCTCCTGTAAGAAACTTTACCCCCCAGCATAGCATCCGACCAGGAAATCAGGACACCAGAATGAGCCCATTGCCTTTCTCATATGGACGCTCTTCCATTCCAAATCATTTTCATCATCTCCTCTCCCCTCCTGGGTCTCAGAACCTCAGTGTCCTATGTCAACCTGTGGCTGCTGCCTTCCTTCACCCACTGCCTTGGCCATACTTTTCCAACTGTGACCCTTGGTGCTCTCCCTGGGACAGGACTGTGTTATCTGCCTTCGGTGCAGGCATGCACGGCTGTGGCACTGGACCCTCCCCCTGCCTCCGCAGCTGGCAGCCCTGTGCAGCCAAGCCCTCTGCCAGTGTAGGGGCTGCACATCCTTAAAAATACCACAGTTAGTCCAAGACTTGAAAACTGTCCCAGTCCGTGGCAACACACACAAGGATCAATACAGGGGCAGAACCATTACTCTAATGACCTTGGATTTGAAGAGAAAGCTTCTTCCAAGGAAACTAATCTTTTTAGTGCACCGGCCTCAGGCAACAAAATGAAGAGGCAGCAAAAACAGAAAAAGACCAGCCAGGCTAGACATTAGGAGAATTATGCGCCTTCCACTGTGAGAGCCTTGTAAATCACTTTTTTGAATGAGGCATACAAAATTAACCAATTTGATTTTCGACATCCCTCCTCCCAATGATTTAAACTTTTTTGATCTGAGGAGGTTTTGCAGCTTAATCATGAACAATGTGAATCGAAGTCCCTAAACAGAGCTCAAGTAGGTCACACTTTCAAGGACTGTGGAATGGACAATTCATTATTCTTAAAAGAAAAAAAAAAAGTAATGGAATGGCAGCAAAAACTAGAGGAGATTTAACATGTATATACATGCACTTAGGAAAACTCTTCACAGTAACGTTCAATTCTTTTGAAAGAATAATGATCAGGCTCTGTTATGGTTTCTTCTCCTGTGATTAATGTTAAGTGTTTTACTCTAATGATCCCTGATACAGAAATACATGCTGTCGTTTTCAGATAGTAAAGTACAATCAAAACTAAATGAGAAAAATGCATACGAAAAACTTTGAGATTATCTCTGGATGATGATGTTATGGCTACTTTTCATTTTCTTCTTTACACTAATCTGCATATTATGATTTTTTACAATGAAGACATTAATAATTCCTAAAGGAGTTATTTATATAAGCACTCAGTCATTTACTGAAGATTCACAGTATGTCAGGGTCTCTGGAAAAAACAAATACGCTTGCATATACCATATCAGTTAATCCCCGAGGTGCCTGTGACACAGGGGCCATCGTCAGATTACATGTGAGGAAATCAAGGCTTACAGGGTTTGGAAACTTGTGAGGTAAGCTCGACAGTGAGAAGGGCTGGGTGACACCTGAGATCTGTCCCTCCTCTGAATGCACACGTTAGAGCCACCTTCGAGGCCAAGCTTAGCAAAGGACAGAGAGTGGAAGAGAAGACTAGAACTGGCCGAATGGATTCTATGCCCAAATCTACAAACTAGGAATATAACCTTAAACCATTTGGCTTTCAAGTTTTCTCATCTACAAAATGAAGGAATTGGCTCAGGTGACCTCTTAATAATTCTATAATTCTATAAGATCTGCAAAAGATAATTTTACAGCTCATCATCTTGTCAGGCTAGTTGGTTATATATCAAAAGGGTACAGTTGACTATACATCTGCTCATTTGATAAACTGATGATACATATATATGCAAATACACACATACATACACAAGTTTGTTAGACTGATGACATATCAAATGAAATTACTCATTAAGGTATATGTTATTTAAAAAAAAGGCTTCTCAACCCAACTCCACCCCTGGCCCACTTCCCTTTCTAAACTTTCAAAAAGGCAGTGAAATGGTAAGAGATAACTACGCATGTTAATGGTTAATGGTACCAGACAACTGAGGTGATCAATATTTTGGCCAAACTGCTTGTTAGAAATGATGTATATGGGAGCGGGGAGAAGAAATTGAAGAGAACAAAAGGCACAATATGGAGCCAGACACTAGGCTAAGCACTTTGCACACATTATTTCATTTGGTCTTCCAATAACCCTCTGGGAAAGTCCGTTAGTCATGCCAGATGAAACCACTGGCACCCGGAGCACCCACAGCTGAGCCCTGGAACCCGGTGCCACCCCAGAGCACAGGCACGTATCACCCATAAGCACAGCCCAGTCTTCAGTATTAGAGTGTCAGTGCCTAAATGTTCTATGTAAAATCCTTCAAAATGGGTTTGCTGTGCTCCTGCTGCTCAGCGTATTGTAAGCTATAATAATAGGTCCCTGCTCACAGCTCTCATCCAACGCCCTGCAAATCACACAGAACGTTTGTACAGCAGAAGGGTTGCCAGGTTTAAGCGGGCATGTATGACTAAAAAAAAGTAAACAACAAAACACCCAGTTAAATTAGAATTTCATATAAATGACTTTTTTTAGTATAACTATGTCACACCACTTATAATTTTAAAAAGCCATTGTTTGCTCCAGCTGGTATGGCTCAGTGGATTGAGTGCCAGCCTGTGAATCAAAGGGTGGCTGGTTCGATTCCCAGTCAGGGCACAAGCCTGGGTTGTGGGCCAGGTCCCCAGTAGGGCTCAAGCGAGAGGCAACTGATTAATGCATCTCTCGCACATCGATGTTTTTCTCCGTCTCTTTCTTCCTCCCTTCCCCTTTCTCTAAATTATAAGTAAATAAAATCTTTACAAAAACCATTGTTTATCTGAAAATTAAGTATCACTGGGTATCCTCCATATTACCTAGTAACCCTATACATCAGGGCGTCTGCATTTTCTATTCCTTCTAGAGAGTTCCATGCATCACTCCCTTATTTACACGCTGTGCTCCAACTTTTCCTCAGAGAAGCCTTCCCTGACCTACTCACCCAGCCATACTAAATCCTTTCTCTATTTTTCCTGGGGGCACTCGCCACTCGTGCAAATTTCCTCATGTATTGGTTTACTACTGTTTGCTGCCCCATCCGAATGTAAGCTGCTTGAGGGCAGAAGCTTCGATTTGCCTGTTCAGTGCTTTATCCTCAGCCCTAAGAGCAGTGCCTGGGACATGATAGGGACTCAATCATTGTGTGTTGAAGAGTTAATAAATAAATCAAAAACATCACTTGAGCACTAAAGATATTTGTGATGATGACCCTATTTTCCGTTTATGTGGCACTTACCCATTTCCATCATTTTGTTAGAACCTTTCATCGATACACTGAGGCAGGCAAGGCATGCTTGGCCTTGACCTCAGTGAGAAGAAACCAACTGAAAACTGAAGGGAACGCTCTAGACCACGTAGGTAGGAGGTGGATCCAGACAGGCAATCAGGTCATGTGTTCTCCATCATACTGTACTGCTGCCCGTGACCAAAGGAGGCAGGAATATCATGAACAGAAAGTACGACCCTACCATGTGCAAGACAGAGCCAAGGGCGGGAGAGATCCATGGTAGTTCTGCTCGGGATGTTCGGGAAGGGGCAGAACTTAAGAGAAACTGCAGTAAGTCTTCAACGTGCTACAAAGCCAGCAGGGCTCTAATGCGAAGATGTTGGTTTTAAAAGCCCATCCCAAATGGCTGTCAGAGAACTGTCCACTTTCCTTTACCCGGGAGAGGCAGCATATGAACTCCTGTGTAGTCAACCACACAGACAATGCACAGAAACACTTCCTACACCAGCTCTCACTGGGGATAGTTCCTGCCGCACAAAGGCACAACTGGCCCCCACTGAGCCCGTGTCCACACTGGGGACACTTCCATAGTTGAGATCACCTGATTTATAGAGGTACTTACATGGCAGAGACCAGGGATACAGTTCCTTTTTGTGTTAACGTGCAATTCTGCCTGAATCATAAATCCAGGCAAATAATGCTGAGTGGCAATGAGGATAAAAGATGGGCAAGAAAGCTGTGCCTTCCAATATAATTGGCTCGTTCCATTCTAATGGTCTAATGTGAGCCCTTGTATTCCCTTACAAATATAATATTAAAGAAATTATAATAAAATTGTTAATAAGTGCTCAAAATGCCCCTGCTTCATGTCTTAAAATTAACATTTTAGCAGATTTTAATGTTACACATTTTACAAAAATGTTTTTTTCAGAATCAGAAAGGTGATAGCTGGGAGAGGTTACTACTCGAAACAAACAAAAAGCTATCACCTATTTATAAAATGTTTTAAATAGAATCATTTGTTCAATAAACATGTATACCAGGAACCATTATACCTGTGAACAAAACAGACAACACTCTCTGGAGATTATTCTCCATGTACTTGTTCTCCACGTTGGATGCTGATGGTCACCCCAGGGCTTCTGCTAAATGAACCGCTCTGCCAACGCCTACACCTTTCGCTCTCTCCCCACCTGGTGCCCAAACACCATCCTCTCATCTTCTCGGTGGGCACTTCCTGACTGCTCCATCCAAAACGGACATCATCACTCCTCATGAGCATTTCTTCACCCTGCTCTCCTGTTTTATTTTTCTCCATGGCACTTACTACCATCTAAAAAATATGTATTACTTTTTAATTTGTCTGTCTCCCCCTACAAAACATAACCGTCATGAGGAATGTTTATCTTCCTGTTTGTTGTTATAGCCCCTGTACCCAGAAACACCAGCAGCATTAGACACAGATCCCTGGCATGCAGACCGTGGTCTCTGAGTGTTATTTCCCACTAAGCAGGACCAGGGGTCCTTAGAGGAATGGTTGTTTCCAGATTTGGACAGCAACTGTATAAGATGAACCTGGAAGAGCATGACATAGCAGGTAGCAAAAAGCAAACAAAAAACTATTACAAACTACCAAAGTCATGTCAAAGGGCTCAGAATATAATACAAATTAGCTTGCTCTAGTCAAAGAAGGGAAAATTGGAGACCCAGGAAGAACATAACTGGAATAGATTGAACATATCAAATACGTTTCAATTCGTGACTTCATGATGATAATAAAAACCAATAAGCATACAAACAAACAAACCAACCAATTACAGTTCACAGTGGGAGATGCTAGGTGAACAACAGAGACACGTACAAAGATTTTCCACAGGAACTATCCCTCAGGGTAACCGCATACCAGAAGAGGAGTATTTTCTCTTCACACACTATTCCTGCTAGATTGAGAAGGAACCCCTAATGAAGAGATGAACCCACACACTGATCACCAGCAGCAGCTAACATCACAAAAAGAGACAAGCAAGCATTGATGTGACGTGTATATATCATCCATGAAGCGGTCTTGCAAAAAAATACTAAGCCTGACTCTGACCAAGCCTCAGATCTAACTACCAATTCACAGGAAATATAAGGGGCCGGAAACCAAGTTCTACAACAACACGGGGATGTAATAAATGCAGAGTATAACAAATTCTCTAAGGCAAATAAAGACATTTTTTCAACAAAAAGTCACAGGTTGTGGTGGTGGTGGTGGCGGGGGGCGGGGGTAGAGGGGAACCTAAAATTAAAAAGAGACTTTAGAGACACCAACGTTGTTGTAATTCATGGTCCTTACTTGAAATCTAGTTCAAAAAACTTTAATACATAAGACAGCCTAGAAAATGTGAATTCTAACTTGATACTTTTTATGATATTAAGGGATTGCATTATTTTTATACAAAATGATATTAATAGTTAGGAGTAGTTATATATTTTAGAGGAATCTCTTTTAAAGCCACATATTGAAACATTCACACGTGATATGATATTTGGAATCTGCTTCAAAATAATGGAGCGCACAGGTTATTGGTGAAATGAGACCGGCCATGAAATGACAACTATTAATCTGAGTTGTGAGCACAAGGGGGTTCCGTTACACACCTCCCTTGCATATATGTTTGAAATTTGCCATATTCAAGTTCCCAATTTAAATTTAAACATAAAACATTTTTACAACTATTTCATTGGCATGCAATAGAAATGACAAGAGACGATATTTAAAAGCTTGTTAAAGAAAAACAAATTGGAGATGAATGCTCCGAGGTCTCTGTCTGCCGGCTGCACTCCAAGGAGCAAGGAGGTGTTGCTTTGGGCTTTGGCAAGTCCTGTCCTTTCTAACTTTTGTAAGGTGGAGGCCAGCACAAAAGTCTCCACATAAAAGTTGTAGTGTCTGAAACTTACCAACAAACAGGTTATCACTGAGAACACACACCTGGGAGAGGACAGGTTGCGGGGAGAAAACTGAGAGATCAGTTAAGCTGACTGTTGTGTAAATGCAGGACTTTTTTCTTTAATCCTTTTTCTAAGGATATCTCAGCATTCAGGTAATAAGAGCAACAAAAACACAGAGATGAATAAGATACAAATAAAGGCTGAACTCAAACAGGGAAAAGAACATGATCATAAATCTCTCCCCACTCTTTTACTGCCAAGAAATGTTATCTCGCAGAAAGGGAATTTCCTATTGAAATAGCTCAACATTTAAAAGGTGTGTGTTAGTGTTCTCAGGCAACGGTCTAGTGACATTTTTCAAATACTCTTGACTTGTCCCAAAATGTTAGTTATGTTTTTTTCATTCAGGTTTCTCTTGCAATCTAAATAGTCAGTTCTTTATTGCTGCCCACTTTGACAAATTAGTCTGTGCAACACAATTTCCAGGTTATCTTTAGCAACAACACAGTCCATAAATCCCAATCACTGCGCTGGTTATTAGGATTTCATTTCATGCTCGCATTCACAAACAGTTAAGCTTTCAACCTTTGCTGTTGGGCATTAAACTTGACATTAATCAAGAGATTAAGTATGCTGAATTTAAACTCAAGGTTAATAGCATGCTCAGCCAATATTAGTTTTACGTATTGCCAAGGGAGAACAGAAAGAGGCAGAGACCTTTTTGCCTGTTGTTCATGACACAGAAGAAGCAGACTGACAGTAAGGTAGGAAATTGCTCATGAAGGAGTCGCACACGCATGCACGCATACTCACTCATCTAGGCCAAACTGGCGTTTGAAGCAGCAGCCGGCACGCATCCTAAGATCTAGCAATCAGTCACTGGGCAATTTGATTATTTCAGGGCAACTATACTTGCAATGGCAACAGAAGTGCCGTATAAAAACAGCACAAACAATTTAAGAAGTCTTGAAAGGTATGGTGGTTGCTAGAATAATTGTGTAAACAGAAAAAAAAGGTCTGAGTGTCAAATATATCAGCATCATCTATCAATATGATATCAAGAGGGGTAAAAAAAATCATTCTAAATTTCATAAAAGCTGAACACAGTAAAAGGATCTACAGAGGGCTAAGTTAATATACCTGAAACAATGACAGAGTCAATTGCTTCCCAGGCCTTGTCTCTGTAACGGGAGTAACGTGGCTCACAAAAACAGATACAGAAAATGAACTGCCCGATGATCTGGAAATGCACGGCGGCCTAATTCATTCACTCCCACCGCTCGAAATGACTGAGCACCTAGTCTTCATGAGTTGTACCCTCAGGAGAATTGTGAGGTGCTGTTTCTTTTAGGGGGTGGGGGGCAGGATATCAAAACTAGCAATGAAGATAGATTCACAGGAACTAGCAAAATGAGAGCAAAATTTCAAACACAGGTGGATTTGAGCATAGAACTGAATGCAAAGTCCATGGCGACAAATCAGTTAGCTGAGCTGGGTTCGGTTCTCCTTTGACAGGAAGGAGCAACAGCAACGAGAAGTGCAGGAGCGCTCGTCCGCTTAGCCCCTGGGAGCCGCTCTGACTTTCTCCTACTCAGAGTGGGGAGAGGTTTAAATGACACTGTGTATTGGAGGTGTCTGGCCTACAGTGGAGCTGAATAACGTTTCATTCTTCTCGTGCTGTCTGCCACCCAACAAGGGCAAGGACTTGGCTTTTATTACCATATCCCATCTCTAATGCAGCATTGCGTGACAGGTGTCTGTGGGGATAATGTGAGGGGAAACAGCTTTACTTCCTGGAATTTACCGGAAATGATGTGCAGACTACAAGTTGGTAAGGGTAAAAGTAGAAGTTTATGATCCCATGATTCAGTGAAAGCTGGCACACTGAGACCCTGGGGGGCAGAAACATGAGAGGAGACCATCTCCTAAGACTGGCCTGAATCTAAATGCCTCCATTCAACCAGGGACTGACTAAATTTTATTTCATGTTTTTTTAATATCTGTCAAAGTTCTGAAGTTAAATGTAGATGGAAATAAGAACGGGTATTTTTCAATAAGGACTAAGAAAAGAATAAAAGTCACTGGCACACCAGTTGAACAAGTAAACACATCAAACAAAGATGTCTCTCTCAATCATTTTCACAATTGCAAGAGAAACCTGGCATATGATACAAGTTGAATGAAAAAGGAAAGTTTCAAGAAATCAAGAGAAAAGAAGATAAAAAACAGCACCACAAAGCCATAGATGTTGTCCAGGATTTTAAAAATACTAGAATGGAATTGGCTTAAGAAAACATCTCTAGCCCTCACTGGCATGGCTCAGTGGATTGAGCGCCGGTCTATGAACCAAAGGGTCACCGGTTCGATTCCCAGTCAGGGCACATGCCTGGGTCCCAAGTGTGGGGTGCATGAGAGGCAACCTCATATCAATGTTTCTCTCCCTCTCTTTCTCCCTCCTTTCCCCTCTCTAAAAATAAATAAATAATCTTTAAAAAAATCTCTAATAATTTACATAAACAATTGAGCTGTTTCACACATCCAGCTCGCAATCTGAATCAAACAGAAGTGTCCTGAGAAAAGAAGCCAAGGGAAAGAGCTGAATTTCTACATTACCAGAAGTTAAGGGATCTAAAATTAAATTAGATTGCTGAATAAAAAGCATAAATTGGGGACTTCCGGCCAAGATGGAGGCGTAGGTAGACACCCTGTGCCTCCTCGCACAACCAAAAGACGAACAACAACAAATTTTAAAAGAAAAAACAACCAGAACTGACAGAAAATCGAACCGTATGGAAGTCCGACAACCAAGAAACTAAGAAACATACATCCAGACCGGTAGGAGGGGCGGAGAGGACTCGCG